>CM055120.1:10309072-10610070 GCA_029206835.1 Rana muscosa
CTATTATCTATTCATCTATCTATCTATCTATCTATCTATCTATCTATCTATCTATCTATCTATCTGTGGGTCTGTGCAGGGACCATGTTGTGGCCCCTCTGTCCTCCACCATCATGGGGCTCTGGTAGTAGACATCCATTTATTCTATTTATCCTTCTATCTATCTTACACAGTTACACAGTATGTTAGGTTGAAAAAAGACACAAGTCCATCAAGTCCAACCTGTGTGTGTGATTATATGTCAGTATTACATTGTATATCCCTGTATGTTGTGGTCGTTCAGGTGCTTATCTAATAGTTTTTTGAAACCATTGATGCCCCCCACTGAGACCACCACCTGTGGAAGGGAATTCTATCTATCTATTATCTATTCCATCTATCTATCCATGGGTCTGTCTGTGTGGGGACCATGGTGTGGCCCTTCTGTCCTCCAACTTCATGGGACTCCAGTAGTAAGAGGGTCGCCCGCATTCTCCACCACATGCTTATTAATATAGAGGACTGTAGGACGTCCATTTATTCTATCTATCCTTCTATTTATCTATTATCTATTCATCCATTTATACATCTATCTATCCATGGGTCTGTCTGTGCGGGGACAATGGTGTGGCCCTTCTGTCCTCCACCTTCATGGGACTCCAGTAGCAGGGGGTCGCCGGCATTCTCCTCCACATGCGTATTAGTGGAGAGGGCTGTAGGATGTCCATTTATTCTATCTATCCCTCTATCTATTATCTATTCAAACATCTATCCCTCTATCTATCTGTGGGTCTGTATGGGACCATGGTGTGGCCCCTCTGTCCTCCACCTTCACAGGACTCTAGTAGTAGAGGGTCGCCCGCATTCTCCACCACATGCTTATTAATGGAGAGGGCTGTAGGACGTCCATTTATTCTATCTATCTCTAGTAGTAGAGGGTCGCCCGCATTCTCCACCACATGTTTATTAATGGAGAGGACTGTAGGACGTCCATTTATTCTATCTAGCCCTGTATCTATTATCTATTCATCAAACCATCTTTTTATCTGTGGGGGACCATGGTGTGGCCCCTCTGTCCTCCACCTTTATGGGACGCTAGTAGTAGAGGGTCGCCCGCATTCTCCACCTAATGCCTATGAAGAGGGTTGTAGGACGTCCATTTATTCTATCTATCCTTCTATCTATCTATTATCTATTCATCCATTTATACATCTATCTATCTGTGGGTCTGTGCGGAGACCCTGGTGTGGCCCTTCTGTCCTCCAACTTTATGGGACTCTAGTAGTAAGAGGGTTGGCCGCATTCTCCACCACATGCTTATTAATGTAGAAGACTGTAGGACGTCCATTTATTCTATCTATTCTTCTATATATCTATTATCTATTCATCCATCTATCTATCCATGGGTCTGTCTGTGTGGGGACCATGGTGTGGCCCTTCTGTCCTCCACCTTCATGGGACTCCAGCAGCAGGGCGTCGCCGGCATTCTCCTCCACATGTGTATTAGTGTAGAGGGCTGTAGGACGTCCATTTATTCTATCTATCCCTCTATCTATTATCTATTCAAACATCTATCCCTCTATCTATCTGTGGGTCTGTGTGGGGACCATGGTGTGGCCCCTCTGTCCTCCACCTTCACAGGACTCTAGTAGTAGAGGGTCGCCCGCATTCCCCACCACATGCTTATTAATAGAGAGGGCTGTAGGACGTGCATTTATTCTATCTATCTCTAGTAGTAGAGGGTCGCCCGCATTCTCCACCACATGTTTATTAATGGAGAGGACTGTAGGACGTCCATTTATTCTATCTATCCCTCTATCTATTATCTATTCATCCATCCATCTTTTTATCTGTGGGGGACCATGGTGTGGCCCCTCTGTCCTCCACCTTCATGGGACTCTAGTAGTAGAGGTTCGCCCGCATTCTCCACCACATGCCTATGGAGAGGGCTGTAGGACGTCCATTTATTCTATCTATCCTTCTATCTATCTATTATCTATTCATCCATTTATACATCTATCTATCTGTGGGTCTGTGCGGAGACCCTGGTGTGGCCCTTCTGTCCTCCAACTTTATGGGACTCTAGTAGTAAGAGGGTCGCCCGCATTCTCCACCACATGCTTATTAATGTAGAGGACTGTAGGACGTCCATTTATTCTATCTATCCTTCTATTTATGTATTATCTATTCATCCATCTATCTATCCATGGGTCTGTCTGTGCGGGGCCCATGGTGTGGCTCTCCTGTCCTCCACCTTCATGGGACTCCAGTAGCAGGGGGTCGCCGGCATTCTCCTCCACATGTGTATTAGTGGAGAGGGCTGTAGGATGTCCATTTATTCTATCTATCCCTCTATCTATTATCTATTCATCCAACCATCCATCTATCTATCTGTGGGTCTGTGTGGGGACCATGGTGTGGCCCCTCTGTCCTCCACCTTCACAGGACTCTAGTAGTAGAGGGTCGCCCGCATTCTCCACCACATGTTTATTAGTGGAGAGGGCTGTAGGACGTCCATTTATTCTATCTATCCCTCTATCTATTATCTATTCAAACATCTATCCCTCTATCTATCTGTGGGTCTGTGTGGGGACCATGGTGTGGCCCCTCTGTCCTCCACCTTCACAGGACTCTAGTAGTAGAGGGTCGCCCGCATTCTCCCCCACATGCTTATTAATGTAGAGGATTGTAGGATGTCCATTTATTCTATCTATCTCTAGTAGTAGAGGGTTGCCCGCATTCTCCACCACATGCTTATTAATGTAGAGGACTGTAGGACGTCCATTTATTCTATCTATCCCTCTATCTATTATCTATTCATCCAACCATCCATCTATCTATCTGTAGGTCTGTGCGGGGACCATGGTGTGGCCCCTCTGTCCTCCACCTTCACGGGACTCTAGTAGTAGAGGGTCGGCCCGCATTCTCCACCACATGCTTATTAATGGAGAGGGCTGTAGGCCGCTCATTTATAATAGAGACACTTCCTTCTCTTACTGCTCCGGAGGGTGTGCGGAGAGGCGGCAGCCGCCATCGCCGTGTCACACAATTACCTCTTTACTGGCAAAACAAATGTCAGAGATGGAGGAAGTGACAGTGAATCAGAATTGTCACAGGTGATCGATCTGTGTCATCTGCCAGAACGCAATGCTAATATTACATTCGGCTCTTCAGGCCGCTGACTAGCGAGTGATGAATACGTGTCACTTTGTGCGCGTTTTTTTTTTTTTTTCTCGGGGCCTGGGCGGGCAAGCATGGAAAATGGAGTGTTTAGGATTAATGATATCGAAAATGATACGAGGAGATTGAAAATTCCTTCATTCCTGGAGCATGTAGATTGGAATATACCTAGGAGCGATGTGCGTCTGTGTGCGCCCGCCGTATCTTCATAACCTTCCACCTCTCTTCTATTACCTTCCCAGTCATTGTCCTGATTGTCTCCGATCGGGAAATCTGACTATATTAACCCCTCCGAGGCCGGGGGGGGACGACAATGGTGACAACCTACCTACCGTCTCCTCTCGTCTTCTAGAAGGGTCTGCAGACCAGATTGAAGGTTGTTTTATGGGTTTCATTCAGTGCGATTGATCCTCTATTAGAGCCAATAATGATGATAAGACCGAGTTAGTGACCAGATTGTATGCAACAATCGTCGCAGAATCTGCACTGAACGCGCCACACTCAGCAGCCGAATGTCTCTAGGAACTGCCAGAAATTTCCCGCACATTTCCTCCTCTTCTCTCTACATTCACATATGGAAGTCCATCTTCCAGTCTATGGTGAGGGACATCATCTGTCCTTCATAGTTCACCATAAACTCACCAGGGAGGTCTCCCCCATCCCCCATCCGGAGGAGGGAAGAAAAAGGAACCAGGTGGGCTTTTCTGTCCATCCAGTCCTAGGATTTACACCGCTCTGCCACAAAGCACAGTCCTGTCTGGCAGAAACACGTTTGAGTATTGTCCCTTCCCCAGCCTTTGATTGGACAGTGAAAGGACAAGCAGCAGACTGATGGGTCGCCTCTATGTCAATCTGCTCTCTCCTCCTATCAGCATGACCCTGTAGGCGATGAGTATATCTCTGGGCATGGTGATATCTGTAGGCGATGAGTAAATTATTATTAATATTTTTTAGGTACTTATATAGCGCCGTCAATTTTACGCAGCGCTTTACATATACATATTTTGTACATTCACATCAGTCCCTACCCTCAAGAAGCTTACAATCTAAGGTCCCTAACTCACATTCATATATAGGCGATGAGTATATCTGTGTGTAGGGTGATATCTGTAGGTGATGAGTATATCTCTGGGCATGGTGATATCTATAGGCGATGAGTATATCTCTGTGTAGGGTGATATCT
Organism: Rana muscosa; assembly: GCA_029206835.1. NCBI lineage: Eukaryota > Metazoa > Chordata > Amphibia > Anura > Ranidae > Rana > Rana muscosa. The sequence continues at coordinate 10,313,415 of CM055120.1, forward strand.
GTAGGTGATGAGTATATCTCTGTGTAGGGTGATATCTGTAGGTGATGAGTATATCTCTGTGTAGGGTGATATCTGTAGGTGATGATGAGTATATCTCTGGGCATGGTGATATCTATAGGCGATGAGTATATCTCTGTGTAGGGTGATATCTGTAGGTGATGAGTATATCTCTGTGTACGGTGATATCTGTTGGTGATGAGTATATCTCTGTGTAGGGTGATATCTGTAGGTGATGATGAATATATCTCTGGGCATGGTGATATCTATAGGCAATGAGTATATCTCTGTGTAGGGTGATATCTGTAGGTGATGAGTATATCTCGGTGTACGGTGATATCTGTAGGTGATGAGTATATCTCGGTGTAGGGTGATATCTGTAGGTGATGAGTATATCTCTGTGTAGGGTGATATCTGTAGGTGATGATGAGTATATCTCTGGGCATGGTGATATCTATAGGCGATGAGTATATCTCTGTGTAGGGTGATATCTGTAGGTGATGAGTATATCTCTGTGTAGGGTGATATCTGTAGGTGATGAGTATATCTCTGTGTAGGGTGATATCTGTAGGTGATGAGTATATCTCGGTGTAGGGTGATATCTGTAGGTGATGAGTATATCTCTGTGTAGGGTGATATCTGTAGGTGATGAGTATATCTCTGTGTACGGTGATATCTGTAGGTGATGAGTATATCTCTGTGTACGGTGATATCTGCAGGTGATGAGTATATCTCTGGGCATGGTGATATCTATAGGCGATGAGTATATCTCTGTGTACGGTGATATCTGTAGGTGATGAGTATATCTCTGGGCATGGTGATATCTATAGGCGATGAGTATATCTCTGTGTAGGGTGATATCTGTAGGTGATGAGTATATCTCTGTGTAGGGTGATATCTGTAGGGGATGAGTATATCTCTGGGTACGGTGATATCTGTAGGTGATGAGTATATCTCTGGGCATGGTGATATCTATAGGCGATGAGTATATCTCTGTGTAGGGTGATATCTGTAGGTGATGAGTATATCTCTGTGTAGGGTGATATCTGTAGGTGATGAGTATATCTCTGGGTACGGTGATATCTGTAGGTGATGAGTATATCTCTGGGCATGGTTATATCTATAGGCGATGAGTATATCTCTGTGTAGGGTGATATCTGTAGGTGATGAGTATATCTCTGTGTAGGGTGATATCTGTAGGTGATGAGTATATCTCTGTGTAGGGTGATATCTGTAGGTGATGATGAGTATATCTCTGTGTAGGGTGATATCTGTAGGTGATGAGTATATCTCTGTGTAGGGTGATATCTGTAGGTGATGAGTATATCTCTGTGTAGGGTGATATCTGTAGGCGATGAGTATATCTCTGTGTAGGGTGATATCTGTAGGTGATGAGTATATCTCTGTGTAGGGTGATATCTGTAGGTGATGAGTATATCTCTGTGTAGGGTGATATCTATAGGCGATGAGTATATCTCTGTGTAGGGTGATATCTGTAGGTGATGAATATATCTCTGGGCATGGTGATATCTATAGGCGATGAGTATATCTCTGTGTAGGGTGATATCTGTAGGTGATGAGTATATCTCTGTGTAGGGTGATATCTGTAGGTGATGAGTATATCTCTGTGTAGGGTGATATCTGTAGGTGATGATGAGTATATCTCTGGGCATGGTGATATCTATAGGCGATGAGTATATCTCTGTGTAGGGTGATATCTGTAGGTGATGAGTATATCTCTGTGTAGGGTGATATCTGTAGATGATGAGTATATCTCTGGGCATGGTGATATCTATAGGCAATGAGTATATCTCTGTGTAGGGTGATATCTGTAGGTGATGAGTATATCTCTGTGTAGGATGATATCTGTAGGTGATGAGTATATCTTTGTGTAGGGTGATATCTGTAGGTGATGAGTATATCTCTGTGTAGGGTGATATCTGTAGGTGATGAGTATATCTCTGTGTAGGGTGATATCTGTAGGTGATGAGTATATCTCTGTGTAGGGTGATATCTGTAGGTGATGAGTATATCTCTGTGTAGGGTGATATCTGTAGGTGATGAGTATATCTCTGTGTAGGGTGATATCTGTAGGTGATGAGTATATCTCTGTGTAGGGTGATATCTGTAGGTGATTAGTATATCTCTGTGTAGGGTGATATCTGTAGGTGATGAGTATATCTCTGTGTAGGGTGATATCTGTAGGTGATGAGTATATCTCTGTGTAGGGTGATATCTGTAGGTGATGAGTATATCTCTGTGTAGGGTGATATCTGTAGGTGATGAGTATATCTCTGTGTAGGGTGATATCTGTAGGTGATGAGTATATCTCTGTGTAGGGTGATATATGTAGGTGATGAGTATATCTCGGTGTACGGTGATATCTGTAGGTGATGAGTATATCTCGGTGTAGGGTGATATCTGTAGGTGATGAGTATATCTCTGTGTAGGGTGATATCTGTAGGTGATGAGTATATCTCTGTGTAGGGTGATATCTGTAGGTGATGAGTATATCTCTGTGTAGGGTGATATCTGTAGGTGATGAGTATATCTCTGTGTAGGGTGATATCTGTAGGTGATGAGTATATCTCGGTGTAGGGTGATATCTGTAGGTGATGAGTATATCTCTGGGCATGGTGATATCTATAGGCGATGAGTATATCTCTGTGTAGGGTGATATCTGTAGGTGATGAGTATATCTCTGTGTACGGTGATATCTGTAGGTGATGAGTATATCTCTGTGTAGGGTGATATCTGTAGGTGATGAGTATATCTCTGTGTAGGGTGATATCTGTAGGTGATGAGTATATCTCGGTGTACGGTGATATCTGTAGGTGATGAGTATATCTCTGTGTAGGGTGATATCTGTAGGTGATGAGTATATCTCTGTGTAGGGTGATATCTGTAGGTGATGAGTATATCTCGGTGTAGGGTGATATCTGTAGGTGATGAGTATATCTCTATGTAGGGTGATATCTGTAGGTGATGAGTATATCTCTGTGTAGGGTGATATCTGTAGGTGATGAGTATATCTCTGTGTAGGGTGATATCTGTAGGTGATGAGTATATCTCTGTGTAGTGTGATATCTGTAGGTGATGAGTATATCTCGGTGTACGGTGATATCTGTAGGTGATGAGTATATCTCTGTGTAGGGTGATATCTGTAGGTGATGAGTATATCTCGGTGTAGGGTGATATCTGTAGGTGATGAGTATATCTCGGTGTACGGTGATATCTGTAGGTGATGAGTATATCTCGGTGTAGGGTGATATCTGTAGGTGATGAGTATATCTCGGTGTACGGTGATATCTGTAGGTGATGAGTATATCTCGGTGTACGGTGATATCTGTAGGTGATGAGTATATCTCTGTGTAGGGTGATATCTGTAGGTGATGAGTATATCTCTGTGTAGGGTGATATCTGTAGGTGATGAGTATATCTCGGTGTAGGGTGATATCTGTAGGTGATGAGTATATCTCTGTGTAGGGTGATATCTGTAGGTGATGAGTATATCTCGGTGTACGGTGATATCTGTAGGTGATGAGTATATCTGTGTGTAGGGTGATATCTGTAGGTGATGATTATATCTCTGTGTAGGGTGATATCTGTAGGTGATGAGTATATCTCGGTGTACGGTTATATCTGTAGGTGATGAGTATATCTCTGTGTAGGGTGATATCTGTAGGTGATTAGTATATCTCTGTGTAGGGTGATATCTGTAGGTGATGAGTATATCTCTGTGTAGGGTGATATCTGTAGGTGATTAGTATATCTCTGTGTAGGGTGATATCTGTAGGTGATGAGTATATCTCGGTGTAGGGTGATATCTGTAGGTGATGAGTATATCTCTGTGTAGGGTGATATCTGTAGGTGATGAGTATATCTCTGTGTAGGGTGATATCTGTAGGCGATGAGTATATCTCTGTGTAGGGTGATATCTGTAGGTGATGAGTATATCTCGGTGTACGGTGATATCTGTAGGTGATGAGTATATCTCGGTGTAGGGTGATATCTGTAGGTGATGAGTATATCTCGGTGTACGGTGATATCTGTAGGTGATGAGTATATCTCGGTGTACGGTGATATCTGTAGGTGATGAGTATATCTCTGTGTAGGGTGATATCTGTAGGTGATGAGTATATCTCTGTGTAGGGTGATATCTGTAGGTGATGAGTATATCTCTGTGTAGGGTGATATCTGTAGGCGATGAGTATATCTCGGTGTAGGGTGATATCTGTAGGTGATGAGTATATCTCGGTGTACGGTGATATCTGTAGGTGATGAGTATATCTCGGTGTAGGGTGATATCTGTAGGTGATGAGTATATCTCTGTGTAGGGTGATATCTGTAGGTGATGAGTATATCTCTGTGTAGGGTGATATCTGTAGGTGATGAGTATATCTCGGTGTAGGGTGATATCTGTAGGTGATGAGTATATCTCTGTGTAGGGTGATATCTGTAGGTGATGAGTATATCTCGGTGTACGGTGATATCTGTAGGTGATGAGTATATCTCGGTGTAGGGTGATATCTGTAGGTGATGAGTATATCTCTGTGTAGGGTGATATCTGTAGGTGATGAGTATATCTCTGTGTAGGGTGATATCTGTAGGTGACGAGTATATCTGTGTGTAGGGTGATATCTGTAGGTGATGAGTATATCTCGGTGTAGGGTGATATCTGTAGGTGATGAGTATATCTCTGTGTAGGGTGATATCTGTAGGTGATGAGTATATCTCGGTGTAGGGTGATATCTGTAGGTGATGAGTATATCTCTGTGTAGGGTGATATCTGTAGGTGATGAGTATATCTCTGTGTAGGGTGATATCTGTAGGTGATGAGTATATCTCTGTGTAGGGTGATATCTGTAGCTGATGAGTATATCTCGGTGTACGGTGATATCTGTAGGCGATGAGTATATCTCTGTGTAGGGTGATATCTGTAGGTGATGAGTATATCTCGGTGTACGGTGATATCTGTAGGTGATGAGTATATCTCTGTGTAGGGTGATATCTGTAGGTGATGAGTATATCTCGGTGTAGGGTGATATCTGTAGGTGATGAGTATATCTCGGTGTAGGGTGATATCTGTAGGTGATGAGTATATCTCGGTGTAGGGTGATATCTGTAGGTGATGAGTATATCTCGGTGTAGGGTGATATCTGTAGGTGATGAGTATATCTCTGTGTAGGGTGATATCTGTAGGTGATGAGTATATCTCGGTGTAGGGTGATATCTGTAGGTGATGAGTATATCTCTGTGTAGGGTGATATCTGTAGGTGATGAGTATATCTCGGTGTACGGTGATATCTGTAGGTGCTGAGTATATCTCTGTGTAGGGTGATATCTGTAGGCGATGAGTATATCTCTGTGTAGGGTGATATCTGTAGGTGATGAGTATATCTCTGTGTAGGGTGATATCTGTAGGCGATGAGTATATCTCTGTGTAGGGTGATATCTGTAGGTGATGAGTATATCTCTGTGTAGGGTGATATCTGTAGGTGATGAGTATATCTCTGTGTAGGGTGATATCTGTAGGTGACGAGTATATCTGTGTGTAGGGTGATATCTGTAGGTGATGAGTATATCTCTGTGTAGGGTGATATCTGTAGGCGATGAGTATATCTCTGTGTAGGGTGATATCTGTAGGTGATGAGTATATCTCTGTGTAGGGTGATATCTGTAGGTGATGAGTATATCTCTGTGTAGGGTGATATCTGTAGGCGATGAGTATATCTCTGTGTAGGGTGATATCTGTAGGTGATGAGTATATCTCTGTGTAGGGTGATATCTGTAGGTGATGAGTATATCTCTGTGTAGGGTGATATCTGTAGGTGATGAGTATATCTCTGTGTAGGGTGATATCTGTAGGTGATGAGTATATCTGTGTGTAGGGTGATATCTGTAGGTGACGAGTATATCTGTGTGTAGGGTGATATCTGTAGGTGATGAGTATATCTCTGTGTAGGGTGATATCTGTAGGTGATGAGTATATCTCTGTGTAGGGTGATATCTGTAGGTGATGAGTATATCTCGGTGTACGGTGATATCTGTAGGTGACGAGTATATCTGTGTGTAGGGTGATATCTGTAGGTGATGAGTATATCTCGGTGTAGGGTGATATCTGTAGGTGATGAGTATATCTCTGTGTAGGGTGATATCTGTAGGTGATGAGTATATCTCTGTGTAGGGTGATATCTGTAGGTGATGAGTATATCTCTGTGTAGGGTGATATCTGTAGGTGATGAGTATATCTCTGTGTAGGGTGATATCTGTAGGTGATGAGTATATCTCGGTGTACGGTGATATCTGTAGGTGATGAGTATATCTCTGTGTAGGGTGATATCTGTAGGTGATGAGTATATCTCTGTGTAGGGTGATATCTGTAGGTGATGAGTATATCTCGGTGTACGGTGATATCTGTAGGTGATGAGTATATCTCTGTGTAGGGTGATATCTGTAGGTGATGAGTATATCTCTGTGTAGGGTGATATCTGTAGGTGATGAGTATATCTCTGTGTAGGGTGATATCTGTAGGTGATGAGTATATCTCTGTGTAGGGTGATATCTGTAGGTGATGAGTATATCTCTGTGTAGGGTGATATCTGTAGGTGATGAGTATATCTCTGGGCATGGTGATATCTATAGGCGATGAGTATATCTCTGTGTAGGGTGATATCTGTAGGTGATGAGTATATCTCTGTGTAGGGTGATATCTGTAGGTGATGAGTATATCTCTGTGTAGGGTGATATCTGTAGGTGATGAGTATATCTCTGTGTAGTGTGATATCTGTAGGTGATGAGTATATCTCGGTGTACGGTGATATCTGTAGGTGATGAGTATATCTCGGTGTAGGGTGATATCTGTAGGTGATGAGTATATCTCTGTGTAGGGTGATATCTGTAGGTGATGAGTATATCTCTGTGTAGGGTGATATCTGTAGGTGATGAGTATATCTCTGTGTAGGGTGATATCTGTAGGTGATGAGTATATCTCTGTGTAGGGTGATATCTGTAGGTGATGAGTATATCTCTGTGTAGTGTGATATCTGTAGGTGATGAGTATATCTCGGTGTACGGTGATATCTGTAGGTGATGAGTATATCTCGGTGTAGGATGATATCTGTAGGTGATGAGTATATCTCGGTGTAGGGTGATATCTATAGGCGATGAGTATATCTCTGTGTAGGGTGATATCTGTAGGTGATGAGTATATCTCTGTGTAGGGTGATATCTGTAGGTGATGAGTATATCTCTGTGTAGGGTGATATCTGTAGGTGATGAGTATATCTCTGTGTAGGGTGATATCTGTAGGTGATGAGTATATCTCGGTGTACGGTGATATCTGTAGGTGATGAGTATATCTCTGTGTAGGGTGATATCTGTAGGTGATGAGTATATCTCTGTGTAGGGTGATATCTGTAGGTGATGAGTATATCTCGGTGTACGGTGATATCTGTAGGTGATGAGTATATCTCTGTGTAGGGTGATATCTGTAGGTGATGAGTATATCTCTGTGTAGGGTGATATCTGTAGGTGATGAGTATATCTCTGTGTAGGGTGATATCTGTAGGTGATGAGTATATCTCTGTGTAGGGTGATATCTGTAGGTGATGAGTATATCTCTGTGTAGGGTGATATCTGTAGGTGATGAGTATATCTCTGGGCATGGTGATATCTATAGGCGATGAGTATATCTCTGTGTAGGGTGATATCTGTAGGTGATGAGTATATCTCTGTGTAGGGTGATATCTGTAGGTGATGAGTATATCTCTGTGTAGGGTGATATCTGTAGGTGATGAGTATATCTCTGTGTAGTGTGATATCTGTAGGTGATGAGTATATCTCGGTGTACGGTGATATCTGTAGGTGATGAGTATATCTCGGTGTAGGGTGATATCTGTAGGTGATGAGTATATCTCTGTGTACGGTGATATCTGTAGGTGATGAGTATATCTCGGTGTAGGGTGATATCTGTAGGTGATGAGTATATCTCTGTGTAGGGTGATATCTGTAGGTGATGAGTATATCTCTGTGTAGGGTGATATCTGTAGGTGATGAGTATATCTCGGTGTACGGTGATATCTGTAGGTGATGAGTATATCTCTGTGTAGGGTGATATCTGTAGGTGATGAGTATATCTCTGTGTAGGGTGATATCTGAAGGTGATGAGTATATCTCTGTGTACGGTGATATCTGTAGGTGATGAGTATATCTCTGTGTAGGGTGATATCTGTAGGTGATGAGTATATCTCTGTGTACGGTGATATCTGTAGGTGATGAGTATATCTCGGTGTAGGGTGATATCTGTAGGTGATGAGTATATCTCGGTGTACGGTGATATCTGTAGGTGATGAGTATATCTCTGTGTAGGGTGATATCTGTAGGTGATGAGTATATCTCTGTGTAGGGTGATATCTGTAGGTGATGAGTATATCTCGGTGTACGGTGATATCTGTAGGTGATGAGTATATCCCGGTGTAGGGTGATATCTGTAGGTGATGAGTATATCTCTGTGTAGGGTGATATCTGTAGGTGATGAGTATATCTCTGTGTAGGGTGATATCTGTAGGTGATGAGTATATCTCTGTGTAGGGTGATATCTGTAGGTGATGAGTATATCTCTGTGTAGGGTGATATCTGTAGGTGATGAGTATATCTCGGTGTAGGGTGATATCTGTAGGTGATGAGTATATCTCTGTGTAGGGTGATATCTGTAGGTGATGAGTATATCTCTGTGTAGGGTGATATCTGTAGGTGATGAGTATATCTCTGGGCATGGTGATATCTATAGGCGATGAGTATATCTCTGTGTAGGGTGATATCTGTAGGTGATGAGTATATCTCTGTGTAGGGTGATATCTGTAGGTGATGAGTATATCTCTGTGTAGGGTGATATCTGTAGGTGATGAGTATATCTCTGTGTAGTGTGATATCTGTAGGTGATGAGTATATCTCGGTGTACGGTGATATCTGTAGGTGATGAGTATATCTCGGTGTAGGGTGATATCTGTAGGTGATGAGTATATCTCTGTGTAGGGTGATATCTGTAGGTGATGAGTATATCTCTGTGTAGGGTGATATCTGTAGGTGATGAGTATATCTCTGTGTAGGGTGATATCTGTAGGTGATGAGTATATCTCTGTGTAGGGTGATATCTGTAGGTGATGAGTATATCTCTGTGTAGGGTGATATCTGTAGGTGATGAGTATATCTCTGTGTAGTGTGATATCTGTAGGTGATGAGTATATCTCGGTGTACGGTGATATCTGTAGGTGATGAGTATATCTCGGTGTAGGATGATATCTGTAGGTGATGAGTATATCTCGGTGTAGGGTGATATCTATAGGCGATGAGTATATCTCTGTGTAGGGTGATATCTGTAGGTGATGAGTATATCTCTGTGTAGGGTGATATCTGTAGGTGATGAGTATATCTCTGTGTAGGGTGATATCTATAGGCGATGAGTATATCTCTGTGTAGGGTGATATCTGTAGGTGATGAGTATATCTCGGTGTACGGTGATATCTGTAGGTGATGAGTATATCTCTGTGTAGGGTGATATCTGTAGGTGATGAGTATATCTCTGTGTAGGGTGATATCTGTAGGTGATGAGTATATCTCGGTGTACGGTGATATCTGTAGGTGATGAGTATATCTCTGTGTAGGGTGATATCTGTAGGTGATGAGTATATCTCTGTGTAGGGTGATATCTGTAGGTGATGAGTATATCTCTGTGTAGGGTGATATCTGTAGGTGATGAGTATATCTCTGTGTAGGGTGATATCTGTAGGTGATGAGTATATCTCTGTGTAGGGTGATATCTGTAGGTGATGAGTATATCTCTGGGCATGGTGATATCTAAAGGCGATGAGTATATCTCTGTGTAGGGTGATATCTGTAGGTGATGAGTATATCTCTGTGTAGGGTGATATCTGTAGGTGATGAGTATATCTCTGTGTAGGGTGATATCTGTAGGTGATGAGTATATCTCTGTGTAGTGTGATATCTGTAGGTGATGAGTATATCTCGGTGTACGGTGATATCTGTAGGTGATGAGTATATCTCGGTGTAGGGTGATATCTGTAGGTGATGAGTATATCTCTGTGTACGGTGATATCTGTAGGTGATGAGTATATCTCGGTGTAGGGTGATATCTGTAGGTGATGAGTATATCTCTGTGTAGTGTGATATCTGTAGGTGATGAGTATATCTCTGTGTAGGGTGATATCTGTAGGTGATGAGTATATCTCTGTGTAGGGTGATATCTGTAGGTGATGAGTATATCTCTGTGTAGGGTGATATCTGTAGGTGATGAGTATATCTCTGTGTAGGGTGATATCTGTAGGTGATGAGTATATCTCTGTGTAGGGTGATATCTGTAGGTGATGAGTATATCTCTGTGTAGGGTGATATCTGAAGGTGATGAGTATATCTCTGTGTACGGTGATATCTGTAGGTGATGAGTATATCTCTGTGTAGGGTGATATCTGTAGGTGATGAGTATATCTCTGTGTACGGTGATATCTGTAGGTGATGAGTATATCTCGGTGTAGGGTGATATCTGTAGGTGATGAGTATATCTCGGTGTACGGTGATATCTGTAGGTGATGAGTATATCTCTGTGTAGGGTGATATCTGCAGGTGATGAGTATATCTCTGTGTAGGGTGATATCTGTAGGTGATGAGTATATCTCGGTGTACGGTGATATCTGTAGGTGATGAGTATATCCCGGTGTAGGGTGATATCTGTAGGTGATGAGTATATCTCTGTGTAGGGTGATATCTGTAGGTGATGAGTATATCTCTGTGTAGGGTGATATCTGTAGGTGATGAGTATATCTCTGTGTAGGGTGATATCTGTAGGTGATGAGTATATCTCTGTGTAGGGTGATATCTGTAGGTGATGAGTATATCTCGGTGTACGGTGATATCTGTAGGTGATGAGTATATCTCTGTGTAGGGTGATATCTGTAGGTGATGAGTATATCTCTGTGTAGGGTGATATCTGTAGGTGATGAGTATATCTCTGTGTACGGTGATATCTGTAGGTGATGAGTATATCTCGGTGTACGGTGATATCTGTAGGTGATGAGTATATCTCTGTGTAGGGTGATATCTGTAGGTGATGAGTATATCTCGGTGTACGGTGATATCTGTAGGTGATGAGTATATCTCGGTGTAGGGTGATATCTGTAGGTGATGAGTATATCTCGGTGTAGGGTGATATCTGTAGGTGATGAGTATATCTCTGTGTAGGGTGATATCTGTAGGTGATGAGTATATCTCGGTGTACGGTGATATCTGTAGGTGATGAGTATATCTCTGTGTAGGGTGATATCTGCAGGTGATGAGTATATCTCTGGGCATGGTGATATCTGTAGGTGATGATTATATCTCTGTGTAGGGTGATATCTGTAGGTGATGAGTATATCTCGGTGTACGGTGATATCTGTAGGTGATGAGTATATCTCTGGGCATGGTGATATCTATAGGCGATGAGTATATCTCTGTGTAGGGTGATATCTGTAGGTGATGAGTATATCTCTGTGTAGGGTGATATCTGTAGGTGATGAGTATATCTCTGTGTAGGGTGATATCTGTAGGTGATGAGTATATCTCTGTGTAGGGTGATATCTGTAGGTGATGAGTATATCTCTGTGTAGGGTGATATCTGTAGGTGATGAGTATATCTCTGGGCATGGTGATATCTATAGGTGATGAGTATATCTCTGGGCATGGTGATATCTGTAGGTGATGAGTATATCTCTGTGTAGGGTGATATCTGTAGGTGATGAGTATATCTCTGTGTACGGTGATATCTGTAGGTGATGAGTATATCTCGGTGTAGGGTGATATCTGTAGGTGATGAGTATATCTCTGTGTAGGGTGATATCTGTAGGTGATGAGTATATCTCTGTGTAGGGTGATATCTGTAGGTGATGAGTATATCTCTGTGTAGGGTGATATCTGTAGGTGATGAGTATATCTCTGTGTAGGGTGATATCTGTAGGTGATGAGTATATCTCTGTGTAGGGTGATATCTGTAGGTGATGAGTATATCTCGGTGTAGGGTGATATCTGTAGGTGATGAGTATATCTCTGTGTAGGGTGATATCTGTAGGTGATGAGTATATCTCGGTGTACGGTGATATCTGTAGGTGATGAGTATATCTGTGTGTAGGGTGATATCTGTAGGTGATGAGTATATCTCTGTGTAGGGTGATATCTGTAGGTGATGAGTATATCTGTGTGTACGGTGATATCTGTAGGTGATGAGTATATCTCGGTGTAGGGTGATATCTGTAGGTGATGAGTATATCTCTGTGTAGTGTGATATCTGTAGGTGATGAGTATATCTCTGTGTAGGGTGATATCTGTAGGTGATGAGTATATCTCTGTGTAGGGTGATATCTGTAGGTGATGAGTATATCTCTGTGTAGGGTGATATCTGTAGGTGATGAGTATATCTCTGTGTAGGGTGATATCTGAAGGTGATGAGTATATCTCTGTGTACGGTGATATCTGTAGGTGATGAGTATATCTCTGTGTAGGGTGATATCTGTAGGTGATGAGTATATCTCTGTGTACGGTGATATCTGTAGGTGATGAGTATATCTCGGTGTAGGGTGATATCTGTAGGTGATGAGTATATCTCGGTGTACGGTGATATCTGTAGGTGATGAGTATATCTCTGTGTAGGGTGATATCTGTAGGTGATGAGTATATCTCTGTGTAGGGTGATATCTGTAGGTGATGAGCATATCTCTGTGTACGGTGATATCTGTAGGTGATGAGTATATCTCGGTGTAGGATGATATCTGTAGGTGATGAGTATATCTCGGTGTAGGGTGATATCTGTAGGTGATGAGTATATCTCTGTGTAGGGTGATATCTGTAGGTGATGAGTATATCTCGGTGTAGGGTGATATCTGTAGGTGATGAGTATATCTCGGTGTAGGGTGATATCTGTAGGTGATGAGTATATCTCTGTGTAGGGTGATATCTGTAGGTGATGAGTATATCTCGGTGTAGGGTGATATCTGTAGGTGATGAGTATATTTCGGTGTAGGGTGATATCTGTAGGTGATGAGTATATCTCTGTGTAGGGTGATATCTGTAGGTGATGAGTATATCTCTGTGTAGGGTGATATCTGTAGGTGATGAGTATATCTCGGTGTAGGGTGATATCTGTAGGTGATGAGTATATCTCTGTGTAGGGTGATATCTGTAGGTGATGAGTATATCTCTGTGTACGGTGATATCTGTAGGTGATGAGTATATCTCGGTGTAGGGTGATATCTGTAGGTGATGAGTATATCTCTGTGTAGGGTGATATCTGTAGGCGATGAGTATATCTCTGTGTAGGGTGATATCTGTAGGTGATGAGTATATCTCTGTGTAGGGTGATATCTGTAGGTGATGAGTATATCTCTGTGTAGGGTGATATCTGTAGGTGATGAGTATATCTCAGTGTACGGTGATATCTGTAGGTGATGAGTATATCTCGGTGTAGGGTGATATCTGTAGGTGATGAGTATATCTCTGTGTAGGGTGATATCTGTAGGTGATGAGTATATCTCTGTGTAGGGTGATATCTGTAGGTGATGAGTATATCTCTGTGTAGGGTGATATCTGTAGGTGATGAGTATATCTCTGTGTAGGGTGATATCTATAGGTGATGAGTATATCTCTGTGTAGGGTGATATCTGTAGGTGATGAGTATATCTCGGTGTAGGGTGATATCTGTAGGCGATGAGTATATCTCTGGGCATGGTGATATCTGTAGGTGATGAGTATATCTCTGTGTAGGGTGATATCTGTAGGTGATGAGTATATCTCGGTGTACGGTGATATCTGTAGGTGATGAGTATATCTCGGTGTAGGGTGATATCTGTAGGTGATGAGTTTATCTCTGTGTAGGGTGATATCTGTAGGTGATGAGTATATCTCGGTGTAGGGTGATATCTGTAGGTGATGAGTATATCTCTGTGTAGGGTGATATCTGTAGGTGATGAGTATATCTCGGTGTACGGTGATATCTGTAGGTGATGAGTATATCTCGGTGTAGGGTGATATCTGTAGGTGATGAGTATATCTCGGTGTAGGGTGATATCTGTAGGTGATGAGTATATCTCGGTGTACGGTGATATCTGTAGGTGATGAGTATATCTCTGTGTAGGGTGATATCTGTAGGTGATGAGTATATCTCTGTGTAGGGTGATATCTATAGGCGATGAGTATATCTCTGTGTAGGGTGATATCTGTAGGCGATGAGTATATCTCTGTGTAGGGTGATATCTGTAGGTGATGAGTATATCTCTGTGTAGGGTGATATCTGTAGGTGATGAGTATATCTCGGTGTACGGTGATATCTGTAGGTGATGAGTATATCTCTGTGTAGGGTGATATCTGTAGGTGATGAGTATATCTCTGTGTAGGGTGATATCTGTAGGTGATGAGTATATCTCTGTGTAGGGTGATATCTGTAGGTGATGAGTATATCTCTGTGTAGGGTGATATCTGTAGGTGATGAGTATATCTCTGTGTACGGTGATATCTGTAGGTGATGAGTATATCTCGGTGTACGGTGATATCTGTAGGCGATGAGTATATCTCTGTGTAGGGTGATATCTGTAGGTGATGAGTATATCTGTGTGTAGGGTGATATCTGTAGGTGATGAGTATATCTGTGTGTAGGGTGATATCTGTAGGTGATGAGTATATCTCGGTGTAGGGTGATATCTGTAGGTGATGAGTATATCTCTGTGTAGGGTGATATCTGTAGGTGATGAGTATATCTCTGTGTACGGTGATATCTGTAGGTGATGAGTATATCTCTGTGTAGGGTGATATCTGTAGGTGATGAGTATATCTCGGTGTAGGGTGATATCTGTAGGTGATGAGTATATCTCGGTGTACGGTGATATCTGTAGGTGATGAGTATATCTCGGTGTAGGGTGATATCTGTAGGTGACGAGTATATCTGTGTGTAGGGTGATATCTGTAGGTGATGAGTATATCTCTGTGTAGGGTGATATCTGTAGGTGATGAGTATATCTCTGTGTAGGGTGATATCTGTAGGTGATGAGTATATCTCTGTGTAGGATGATATCTGTAGGTGATGAGTATATCTCGGTGTACGGTGATATCTGTAGGTGATGAGTATATCTCGGTGTAGGGTGATATCTGTAGGTGATGAGTATATCTCTGGGCATGGTGATATCTGTAGGTGATGAGTATATCTCTGTGTAGGGTGATATCTGTAGGTGATGAGTATATCTCTGTGTAGGGTGATATCTGTAGGTGATGAGTATATCTCTGTGTAGGGTGATATCTGTAGGTGATGAGTATATCTCGGTGTAGGGTGATATCTGTAGGTGATGAGTATATCTCTGTGTAGGGTGATATCTGTAGGTGATGAGTATATCTCTGTGTAGGGTGATATCTGTAGGTGATGAGTATATCTCGGTGTAGGGTGATATCTGTAGGTGATGAGTATATCTCTGTGTAGGGTGATATCTGTAGGTGATGAGTATATCTCTGTGTAGGGTGATATCTGTAGGCGATGAGTATATCTCTGTGTAGGGTGATATCTGTAGGTGATGAGTATATCTCTGTGTAGGGTGATATCTATAGGCGATGAGTATATCTCTGTGTAGGGTGATATCTGTAGGTGCTGAGTATATCTCTGTGTAGGGTGATATCTGTAGGTGATGAGTATATCTCTGTGTAGGGTGATATCTATAGGTGATGAGTATATCTCTGTGTAGGGTGATATCTGTAGGTGATGAGTATATCTCTGTGTAGGGTGATATCTGTAGGTGATGAGTATATCTCTGTGTAGGGTGATATCTGTAGGTGATGAGTATATCTCTGTGTAGGGTGATATCTGTAGGTGACGAGTATATCTTTGTGTAGGGTGATATCTGTAGGTGATGAGTATATCTCGGTGTAGGGTGATATCTGTAGGTGATGAGTATATCTCTGTGTAGGGTGATATCTGTAGGTGATGAGTATATCTCGGTGTAGGGTGATATCTGTAGGTGATGAGTATATCTCTGTGTAGGGTGATATCTGTAGGTGATGAGTATATCTCTGTGTAGGGTGATATCTGTAGGTGACGAGTATATCTGTGTGTAGGGTGATATCTGTAGGTGATGAGTATATCTCGGTGTAGGGTGATATCTGTAGGTGATGAGTATATCTCTGTGTAGGGTGATATCTGTAGGTGATGAGTATATCTCTGTGTAGGGTGATATCTGTAGGCGATGAGTATATCTCTGTGTAGGGTGATATCTGTAGGTGATGAGTATATCTCTGTGTAGGGTGATATCTGTAGGTGATGAGTATATCTCTGTGTAGGGTGATATCTGTAGGTGATGAGTATATCTCTGTGTAGGGTGATATCTGTAGGTGATGAGTATATCTCGGTGTAGGGTGATATCTGTAGGTGATGAGTATATCTCGGTGTACGGTGATATCTGTAGGTGATGAGTATATCTCGGTGTAGGGTGATATCTGTAGGTGATGAGTATATCTCTGTCTAGGGTGATATCTGTTTGTGATGAGTATATCTCTGTGTAGGGTGATATCTGTAGGTGATGAGTATATCTCTGTGTAGGGTGATATCTGTAGGTGATGAGTATATCTCTGTGTAGGGTGATATCTGTAGGTGATGATTATATCTCTGTGTAGGGTGATATCTGTAGGTGACGAGTATATCTCTGTGTAGGGTGATATCTGTAGGTGATGAGTATATCTCTGTGTAGGGTGATATCTGTAGGTGATGAGTATATCTCTGTGTAGGGTGATATCTGTAGGTGATGAGTATATCTCTGTGTAGGGTGATATCTGTAGGTGATGAGTATATCTCTGTGTAGGGTGATATCTGTAGGTGATGAGTATATCTCGGTGTAGGGTGATATCTGTAGGTGATGAGTATATCTCTGTGTAGGGTGATATCTGTAGGTGATGAGTATATCTCTGTGTAGGGTGATATCTGTAGGTGATGAGTATATCTCTGTGTAGGGTGATATCTGTAGGTGATGAGTATATCTCTGTGTAGGGTGATATCTGTAGGTGACGAGTATATCTTTGTGTAGGGTGATATCTGTAGGTGATGAGTATATCTCGGTGTAGGGTGATATCTGTAGGTGATGAGTATATCTCTGTGTAGGGTGATATCTGTAGGTGATGAGTATATCTCTGTGTAGGGTGATATCTGTAGGCGATGAGTATATCTCTGTGTAGGGTGATATCTGTAGGTGATGAGTATATCTCTGTGTAGGGTGATATCTGTAGGTGATGAGTATATCTCTGTGTAGGGTGATATCTGTAGGTGATGAGTATATGTCTGTGTAGGGTGATATCTGTAGGTGATGAGTATATCTGTGTGTAGGGTGATATCTGTAGGTGACGAGTATATCTGTGTGTAGGGTGATATCTGTAGGTGATGAGTATATCTCTGTGTAGGGTGATATCTGTAGGTGATGAGTATATCTCTGTGTAGGGTGATATCTGTAGGTGATGAGTATATCTCTGTGTAGGGTGATATCTGTAGGTGATGAGTATATCTCGGTGTACGGTGATATCTGTAGGTGACGAGTATATCTGTGTGTAGGGTGATATCTGTAGGTGATGAGTATATCTCGGTGTAGGGTGATATCTGTAGGTGATGAGTATATCTCGGTGTAGGATGATATCTGTAGGTGATGAGTATATCTCTGTGTAGGGTGATATCTGTAGGTGATGAGTATATCTCTGTGTAGGGTGATATCTGTAGGTGATGAGTATATCTCTGTGTAGGGTGATATCTGAAGGTGATGAGTATATCTCTGTGTACGGTGATATCTGTAGGTGATGAGTATATCTCTGTGTAGGGTGATATCTGTAGGTGATGAGTATATCTCGGTGTACGGTGATATCTGTAGGTGATGAGTATATCTCTGTGTAGGGTGATATCTGTAGGTGATGAGTATATCTCTGTGTAGGGTGATATCTGTAGGTGATGAGTATATCTCTGGGCATGGTGATATCTATAGGCGATGAGTATATCTCTGTGTAGGGTGATATCTGTAGGTGATGAGTATATCTCGGTGTACGGTGATATCTGTAGGTGATGAGTATATCTCTGTGTAGGGTGATATCTGTAGGTGATGAGTATATCTCTGTGTAGGGTGATATCTGTAGGTGATGAGTATATCTCGGTGTACGGTGATATCTGTAGGTGATGAGTACATCTCTGTGTAGGGTGATATCTGTAGGTGATGAGTATATCTCTGTGTAGGGTGATATCTGTAGGTGATGAGTATATCTCTGTGTAGGGTGATATCTGTAGGTGATGAGTATATCTCTGTGTAGGGTGATATCTGTAGGTGATGAGTATATCTCTGTGTAGGGTGATATCTGTAGGTGATGAGTATATCTCTGGGCATGGTGATATCTATAGGCGATGAGTATATCTCTGTGTAGGGTGATATCTGTAGGTGATGAGTATATCTCTGTGTAGGGTGATATCTGTAGGTGATGAGTATATATCTGTGTAGGGTGATATCTGTAGGTGATGAGTATATCTCTGTGTAGGGTGATATCTGTAGGTGATGAGTATATCTCTGTGTAGGGTGATATCTGTAGGTGATGAGTATATCTCTGTGTAGGGTGATATCTGTAGGTGATGAGTATATCTCTGTGTAGGGTGATATCTGTAGGTGATGAGTATATCTCTGTGTAGGGTGATATCTGTAGGTGATGAGTATATCTCTGGGCATGGTGATATCTATAGGTGATGAGTATATCTCTGTGTAGGGTGATATCTGTAGGTGATGAATATATCTGTGTGTAGGGTGATATCTGTAGGTGATGAGTATATCTCGGTGTAGGGTGATATCTGTAGGTGATGAGTATATCTCTGTGTAGGGTGATATCTGTAGGTGATGAGTATATCTCTGGGCATGGTGATATCTATAGGTGATGAGTATATCTCTGTGTAGGGTGATATCTGTAGGTGATGAGTATATCTCTGTGTAGGGTGATATCTGTAGGTGATGAGTATATCTCTGTGTAGGGTGATATCTGTAGGTGATGAGTATATTTCGGTGTAGGGTGATATCTGTAGGTGATGAGTATATCTCTGTGTAGGGTGATATCTGTAGGTGATGAGTATATCTCTGTGTAGGGTGATATCTGTAGGTGATGAGTATATCTCTGTGTAGGGTGATATCTGTAGGTGATGAGTATATCTCTGTGTAGGGTGATATCTGTAGGTGATGAGTATATCTCTGTGTAGGGTGATATCTGTAGGTGATGAGTATATCTCTGTGTAGGGTGATATCTGTAGGTGATGAGTATATCTCGGTGTAGGGTGATATCTGTAGGTGATGAGTATATCTCTGTGTAGGGTGATATCTGTAGGTGATGAGTATATCTCTGTGTAGGGTGATATCTGTAGGTGATGAGTATATCTCTGTGTAGGGTGATATCTGTAGGTGATGAGTATATCTCGGTGTACGGTGATATCTGTAGGTGATGAGTATATCTGTGTGTAGGGTGATATCTGTAGGTGATGAGTATATCTCTGTGTAGGGTGATATCTGTAGGTGATGAGTATATCTGTGTGTAGGGTGATATCTGTAGGTGATGAGTATATCTCTGTGTACGGTGATATCTGTAGGTGATGAGTATATCTCTGTGTACGGTGATATCTGTAGGTGATGAGTATATCTCGGTGTAGAGTGATATCTGTAGGTGATGAGTATATCTCTGTGTAGGATGATATCTGTAGGTGATGAGTATATCTCTGTGTACAGTGATATCTGTAGGTGATGAGTATATCTCGGTGTACGGTGATATCTGTAGGTGATGAGTATATCTCTGTGTAGGGTGATATCTGTAGGTGACGAGTATATCTCTGTGTAGGGTGATATCTGTAGGTGATGAGTATATCTCGGTGTACGGTTATATCTGTAGGTGATGAGTATATCTCTGTGTAGGGTGATATCTGTAGGTGATGAGTATATCTCTGTGTAGGGTGATATCTGTAGGTGATGAGTATATCTCTGTGTAGGGTGATATCTGTAGGTGATGAGTATATCTCTGTGTACAGTGATATCTGTAGGTGATGAGTATATCTCTGTGTAGGGTGATATCTGTAGGTGATGAGTATATCTCTGTGTAGGGTGATATCTGTAGGTGATGAGTATATCTCGGTGTAGGGTGATATCTGTAGGTGATGAGTATATCTCTGGGCATGGTGATATCTATAGGCGATGAGTATATCTCTGTGTAGGGTGATATCTGTAGGCGATGAGTATATCTCTGTGTAGGGTGATATCTGTAGGTGATGAGTATATCTCTGTGTAGGGTGATATCTGTAGGTGACGAGTATATCTCTGTGTAGGGTGATATCTGTAGGCGATGAGTATATCTCTGTGTAGGGTGATATCTGTAGGTGATGAGTATATCTCTGTGTAGGGTGATATCTGTAGGTGATGAGTATATCTCTGTGTAGGGTGATATCTGTAGGTGATGAGCATATCTCTGTGTACGGTGATATCTGTAGGTGATGAGTATATCTCGGTGTAGGATGATATCTGTAGGTGATGAGTATATCTCTGTGTAGGGTGATATCTGTAGGTGATGAGTATATCTCTGTGTAGGGTGATATCTGTAGGCGATGAGTATATCTCTGTGTAGGGTGATATCTGTAGGTGATGAGTATATCTCTGTGTACGGTGATATCTGTAGGTGATGAGTATATCTCTGGGCATGGTGATATCTGTAGGTGATGAGTATATCTCTGTGTAGGATGATATCTGTAGGTGATGAGTATATCTCTGTGTACGGTGATATCTGTAGGTGATGAGTATATCTCGGTGTAGGGTGATATCTGTAGGTGATGAGTATATCTCTGTGTAGGATGATATCTGTAGGTGATGAGTATATCTCTGTGTACGGTGATATCTATAGGCGATGAGTATATCTCTGGGCATGGTGATATCTGTAGGTGATGAGTATATCTCGGTGTAGGGTGATATCTGTAGGTGATGAGTATATCTCTGTGTAGGGTGATATCTGTAGGTGATGAGTATATCTCTGTGTAGGGTGATATCTGTAGGTGATGAGTATATCTCGGTGTAGGGTGATATCTGTAGGTGATGAGTATATCTCTGTGTAGGGTGATATCTGTAGGTGATGAGTATATCTCTGTGTAGGGTGATATCTGTAGGTGATGAGTATATCTCGGTGTAGGGTGATATCTGTAGGTGATGAGTATATCTCTGTGTAGGGTGATATCTGTAGGTGATGAGTATATCTCTGTGTAGGGTGATATCTGTAGGTGATGAGTATATCTCGGTGTAGGGTGATATCTATAGGCGATGAGTATATCTCTGTGTAGGGTGATATCTGTAGGTGATGAGTATATCTCGGTGTAGGGTGATATCTGTAGGTGATGAGTATATCTCTGTGTAGGGTGATATCTGTAGGTGATGAGTATATCTCGGTGTAGGGTGATATCTGTAGGTGATGAGTATATCTCTGTGTAGGGTGATATCTGTAGGTGATGAGTATATCTCTGTGTAGGGTGATATCTGTAGGTGATGAGTATATCTCGGTGTAGGGTGATATCTGTAGGTGATGAGTATATCTCTGTGTAGGGTGATATCTGTAGGCGATGAGTATATCTCGGTGTAGGGTGATATCTGTAGGTGATGAGTATATCTCTGTGTAGGGTGATATCTGTAGGTGATGAGTATATCTCTGTGTAGGGTGATATCTGTAGGTGATGAGTATATCTCTGTGTAGGGTGATATCTGTAGGCGATGAGTATATCTCTGTGTAGGGTGATATCTGTAGGTGATGAGTATATCTCTGTGTAGGGTGATATCTGTAGGTGATGAGTATATCTCTGTGTAGGGTGATATCTATAGGCGATGAGTATATCTCTGTGTAGGGTGATATCTGTAGGTGATGAGTATATCTCGGTGTAGGGTGATATCTGTAGGTGATGAGTATATCTCTGTGTAGGGTGATATCTGTAGGTGATGAGTATATCTCGGTGTAGGGTGATATCTGTAGGTGATGAGTATATCTCGGTGTAGGGTGATATCTGTAGGTGATGAGTATATCTCTGTGTAGGGTGATATCTGTAGGTGATGAGTATATCTCTGGGCATGGTGATATCTATAGGCGATGAGTATATCTCTGTGTAGGGTGATATCTGTAGGTGATGAGTATATCTCTGTGTAGGGTGATATCTGTAGGTGATGAGTATATCTCTGTGTAGGGTGATATCTGTAGGTGATGAGTATATCTCTGTGTAGGGTGATATCTGTAGGTGATGAGTATATCTCTGTGTAGGGTGATATCTGTAGGTGATGAGTATATCTCTGTGTAGGGTGATATCTGTAGGTGATGAGTATATCTCTGTGTAGGGTGATATCTGTAGGTGATGAGTATATCTCTGTGTAGGGTGATATCTGTAGGTGATGAGTATATCTCTGTGTAGGGTGATATCTGTAGGTGATGAGTATATCTCTGTGTAGGGTGATATCTGTAGGTGATGAGTATATCTCTGTGTAGGGTGATATCTGTAGGTGATGAGTATATCTCGGTGTAGGGTGATATCTGTAGGTGATGAGTATATCTCTGTGTAGGGTGATATCTGTAGGTGATGAGTATATCTCGGTGTACGGTGATATCTGTAGGTGATGAGTATATCTGTGTGTAGGGTGATATCTGTAGGTGATGAGTATATCTCTGTGTAGGGTGATATCTGTAGGTGATGAGTATATCTGTGTGTAGGGTGATATCTGTAGGTGATGAGTATATCTCTGTGTACGGTGATATCTGTAGGTGATGAGTATATCTCTGTGTACGGTGATATCTGTAGGTGATGAGTATATCTCTGTGTACGGTGATATCTGTAGGTGATGAGTATATCTCGGTGTAGGGTGATATCTGTAGGTGATGAGTATATCTCGGTGTACGGTGATATCTGTAGGTGATGAGTATATCTCGGTGTAGGGTGATATCTGTAGGTGATGAGTATATCTCTGTGTAGGGTGATATCTGTAGGTGATGAGTATATCTCTGTGTAGGGTGATATCTGTAGGTGATGAGTATATCTCTGTGTAGGGTGATATCTGTAGGTGATGAGTATATCTCTGTGTAGGGTGATATCTGTAGGTGATGAGTATATCTCGGTGTAGGGTGATATCTGTAGGTGATGAGTATATCTCTGTGTAGGGTGATATCTGTAGGTGATGAGTATATCTCTGTGTAGGGTGATATCTGTAGGTGATGAGTATATCTCTGGGCATGGTGATATCTATAGGCGATGAGTATATCTCTGTGTAGGGTGATATCTGTAGGTGATGAGTATATCTCTGTGTAGGGTGATATCTGTAGGTGATGAGTATATCTCTGTGTAGGGTGATATCTGTAGGTGATGAGTATATCTCTGTGTAGGGTGATATCTGTAGGTGATGAGTATATCTCGGTGTACGGTGATATCTGTAGGTGATGAGTATATCTGTGTGTAGGGTGATATCTGTAGGTGATGAGTATATCTCTGTGTAGGGTGATATCTGTAGGTGATGAGTATATCTGTGTGTAGGGTGATATCTGTAGGTGATGAGTATATCTCTGTGTACGGTGATATCTGTAGGTGATGAGTATATCTCTGTGTACGGTGATATCTGTAGGTGATGAGTATATCTCGGTGTAGGGTGATATCTGTAGGTGATGAGTATATCTCTGTGTAGGATGATATCTGTAGGTGATGAGTATATCTCTGTGTACAGTGATATCTGTAGGTGATGAGTATATCTCGGTGTACGGTGATATCTGTAGGTGATGAGTATATCTCGGTGTACGGTGATATCTGTAGGTGATGAGTATATCTCGGTGTAGGGTGATATCTGTAGGTGATGAGTATATCTCGGTGTAGGGTGATATCTGTAGGTGATGAGTATATCTCTGTGTACAGTGATATCTGTAGGTGATGAGTATATCTCGGTGTACAGTGATATCTGTAGGTGATGAGTATATCTCTGTGTAGGGTGATATCTGTAGGTGATGAGTATATCTCTGTGTAGGGTGATATCTGTAGGTGATGAGTATATCTCTGTGTAGGGTGATATCTGTAGGTGATGAGTATATCTCTGTGTAGGGTGATATCTGTAGGTGATGAGTATATCTCTGTGTAGGGTGATATCTGTAGGTGATGAGTATATCTCGGTGTACGGTGATATCTGTAGGTGATGAGTATATCTGTGTGTAGGGTGATATCTGTAGGTGATGAGTATATCTCTGTGTAGGGTGATATCTGTAGGTGATGAGTATATCTGTGTGTAGGGTGATATCTGTAGGTGATGAGTATATCTCTGTGTACGGTGATATCTGTAGGTGATGAGTATATCTCTGTGTACGGTGATATCTGTAGGTGATGAGTATATCTCGGTGTAGGGTGATATCTGTAGGTGATGAGTATATCTCTGTGTAGGATGATATCTGTAGGTGATGAGTATATCTCTGTGTACAGTGATATCTGTAGGTGATGAGTATATCTCTGTGTAGGGTGATATCTGCAGGTGATGAGTATATCTCTGTGTAGGGTGATATCTGTAGCTGATGAGTATATCTCTGTGTAGGGTGATATCTGTAGGTGATGAGTATATCTCTGTGTAGGGTGATATCTGTAGGTGATGAGTATATCTCTGTGTACGGTGATATCTGTAGGTGATGAGTATATCTCGGTGTACGGTGATATCTGTAGGTGATGAGTATATCTCGGTGTAGGGTGATATCTGTAGGTGATGAGTATATCTCGGTGTAGGGTGATATCTGTAGGTGATGAGTATATCTCTGTGTAGGGTGATATCTGTAGGTGATGAGTATATCTCTGTGTAGGGTGATATCTGTAGGTGATGAGTATATCTCTGTGTAGGGTGATATCTGTAGGTGATGAGTATATCTCTGTGTAGGGTGATATCTGTAGGTGATGAGTATATCTCTGTGTAGGGTGATATCTGTAGGTGATGAGTATATCTCTGTGTAGGGTGATATCTGTAGGTGATGAGTATATCTCGGTGTACGGTTATATCTGTAGGTGATGAGTATATCTCTGTGTAGGGTGATATCTGTAGGTGATGAGTATATCTCTGTGTAGGGTGATATCTGTAGGTGATGAGTATATCTCTGTGTAGGGTGATATCTGTAGGTGATGAGTATATCTCTGTGTAGGGTGATATCTGTAGGCGATGAGTATATCTCTGTGTAGGGTGATATCTGTAGGTGATGAGTATATCTCTGTGTAGGGTGATATCTGTAGGTGACGAGTATATCTCTGTGTAGGGTGATATCTGTAGGTGATGAGTATATCTCTGTGTAGGGTGATATCTGTAGGTGATGAGTATATCTCGGTGTACGGTTATATCTGTAGGTGATGAGTATATCTCTGTGTAGGGTGATATCTGTAGGTGATGAGTATATCTCTGTGTAGGGTGATATCTGTAGGTGATGAGTATATCTCGGTGTACGGTTATATCTGTAGGTGATGAGTATATCTCTGTGTAGGGTGATATCTGTAGGTGATGAGTATATCTCGGTGTAGGGTGATATCTGTAGGTGATGAGTATATCTCTGTGTACGGTGATATCTGTAGGTGATGAGTATATCTCTGTGTAGGGTGATATCTGTAGGTGATGAGTATATCTCTGTGTAGGGTGATATCTGTAGGTGATGAGTATATCTCTGTGTAGGGTGATATCTGTAGGTGATGAGTATATCTCTGTGTAGGGTGATATCTGTAGGTGATGAGTATATCTCTGTGTAGGGTGATATCTGTAGGTGATGAGTATATCTCGGTGTACGGTTATATCTGTAGGTGATGAGTATATCTCTGTGTAGGGTGATATCTCTAGGTGATGAGTATATCTCTGTGTAGGGTGATATCTGTAGGTGATGAGTATATCTCTGTGTAGGGTGATATCTGTAGGTGATGAGTATATCTCTGTGTAGGGTGATATCTGTAGGTGATGAGAATATCTCTGTGTAGGGTGATATCTGTAGGTGATGAGTATATCTCTGTGTAGGGTGATATCTGTAGGCGATGAGTATATCTCTGTGTAGGGTGATATCTGTAGGTGATGAGTATATCTCTGTGTACGGTGATATCTGTAGGTGATGAGTATATCTCTGGGCATGGTGATATCTGTAGGTGATGAGTATATCTCTGTGTAGGATGATATCTGTAGGTGATGAGTATATCTCTGTGTACGGTGATATCTGTAGGTGATGAGTATATCTCGGTGTAGGGTGATATCTGTAGGTGATGAGTATATCTCTGTGTAGGGTGATATCTGTAGGTGATGAGTATATCTCGGTGTAGGGTGATATCTGTAGGTGATGAGTATATCTCGGTGTAGGGTGATATCTGTAGGTGATGAGTATATCTCTGTGTAGGGTGATATCTGTAGGTGATGAGTATATCTCTGTGTAGGGTGATATCTGTAGGTGACGAGTATATCTCTGTGTAGGGTGATATCTGTAGGCGATGAGTATATCTCTGTGTAGGGTGATATCTGTAGGTGATGAGTATATCTCTGTGTAGGGTGATATCTGTAGGTGATGAGTATATCTCGGTGTACGGTTATATCTGTAGGTGATGAGTATATCTCTGTGTAGGGTGATATCTGTAGGTGATGAGTATATCTCTGTGTAGGGTGATATCTGTAGGTGATGAGTATATCTCGGTGTACGGTGATATCTGTAGGTGACGAGTATATCTCTGTGTAGGGTGATATCTGTAGGTGATGAGAATATCTCTGTGTAGGGTGATATCTGTAGGTGATGAGTATATCTCTGTGTAGGGTGATATCTGTAGGTGATGAGTATATCTCGGTGTACGGTGATATCTGTAGGTGACGAGTATATCTGTGTGTAGGGTGATATCTGTAGGTGATGAGAATATCTCTGTGTAGGGTGATATCTGTAGGTGATGAGTATATCTCGGTGTAGGATGATATCTGTAGGTGATGAGTATATCTCTGTGTAGGGTGATATCTGTAGGTGATGAGTATATCTCTGTGTAGGGTGATATCTGTAGGCGATGAGTATATCTCTGTGTAGGGTGATATCTGTAGGTGATGAGTATATCTCTGTGTACGGTGATATCTGTAGGTGATGAGTATATCTCTGGGCATGGTGATATCTGTAGGTGATGAGTATATCTCTGTGTAGGATGATATCTGTAGGTGATGAGTATATCTCTGTGTAGGGTGATATCTGTAGGTGATGAGTATATCTCGGTGTAGGGTGATATCTGTAGGTGATGAGTATATCTCTGTGTACGGTGATATCTGTAGGTGATGAGTATATCTCGGTGTAGGGTGATATCTGTAGGTGATGAGTATATCTCTGTGTAGGGTGATATCTGTAGGTGATGAGTATATCTCGGTGTAGGGTGATATCTGTAGGTGATGAGTATATCTCGGTGTAGGGTGATATCTGTAGGTGATGAGTATATCTCTGTGTAGGGTGATATCTGTAGGTGATGAGTATATCTCTGTGTAGTGTGATATCTGTAGGTGATGAGTATATCTCTGTGTAGGGTGATATCTGTAGGTGATGAGTATATCTCTGTGTAGGGTGATATCTGTAGGTGATGAGTATATCTCTGTGTAGGGTGATATCTGTAGGTGATGAGTATATCTCGGTGTAGGGTGATATCTGTAGGTGATGAGTATATCTCTGTGTAGGGTGATATCTGTAGGTGATGAGTATATCTCGGTGTAGGGTGATATCTGTAGGTGATGAGTATATCTCGGTGTACGGTTATATCTGTAGGTGATGAGTATATCTCTGTGTAGGGTGATATCTGTAGGTGATGAGTATATATCGGTGTAGGATGATATCTGTAGGTGATGAGTATATCTCTGTGTAGGGTGATATCTGTAGGTGATGAGTATATCTCTGTGTAGGGTGATATCTGTAGGTGATGAGTATATCTCTGTGTAGGGTGATATCTGTAGGTGATGAGTATATCTCGGTGTACGGTTATATCTGTAGGTGATGAGTATATCTCGGTGTATGGTGATATCTGTAGGTGATGAGTATATCTCTGGGCATGGTGATATCTATAGGCGATGAGTATATCTCTGTGTAGGGTGATATCTGTAGGTGATGAGTATATCTCTGTGTAGGGTGATATCTGTAGGTGATGAGTATATCTCGGTGTATGGTGATATCTGTAGGTGATGAGTATATCTCTGGGCATGGTGATATCTATAGGCGATGAGTATATCTCTGTGTAGGATGATATCTGTAGGTGATGAGTATATCTCTGTGTAGGGTGATATCTGTAGGTGATGAGTATATCTCGGTGTAGGGTGATATCTGTAGGTGATGAGTATATCTCGGTGTACGGTGATATCTGTAGGTGATGAGTATATCTCGGTGTAGGGTGATATCTGTAGGTGATGAGTATATCTCTGTGTAGGGTGATATCTGTAGGTGATGAGTATATCTCTGTGTAGGGTGATATCTATAGGCGATGAGTATATCTCTGTGTAGGGTGATATCTGTAGGTGATGAGTATATCTCGGTGTAGGGTGATATCTGTAGGTGATGAGTATATCTCTGTGTAGGGTGATATCTATAGGCGATGAGTATATCTCTGTGTAGGGTGATATCTGTAGGTGATGAGTATATCTCTGTGTAGGGTGATATCTGTAGGTGATGAGCATATCTCTGTGTAGGGTGATATCTGTAGGTGATGAGTATATCTCTGTGTAGGGTGATATCTGTAGGTGATGAGTATATCTCGGTGTACGGTGATATCTGTAGGTGATGAGTATATCTGTGTGTAGGGTGATATCTGTAGGTGATGATTATATCTCTGTGTAGGGTGATATCTGTAGGTGATGAGTATATCTCGGTGTACGGTTATATCTGTAGGTGATGAGTATATCTCTGTGTAGGGTGATATCTGTAGGTGATTAGTATATCTCTGTGTAGGGTGATATCTGTAGGTGATGAGTATATCTCTGTGTAGGGTGATATCTGTAGGTGATGAGTATATCTCTGTGTAGGGTGATATCTGTAGGCGATGAGTATATCTCTGTGTAGGGTGATATCTGTAGGTGATGAGTATATCTCTGTGTAGGGTGATATCTGTAGGTGATGAGTATATCTCTGTGTAGGGTGATATCTGTAGGTGATGAGTATATCTCTGTGTAGGGTGATATCTGTAGGTGATGAGTATATCTCTGTGTAGGGTGATATCTGTAGGTGATGAGTATATCTCGGTGTAGGGTGATATCTGTAGGTGATGAGTATATCTCTGTGTAGGGTGATATCTGTAGGTGATGAGTATATCTCTGTGTAGGGTGATATCTGTAGGCGATGAGTATATCTCGGTGTAGGGTGATATCTGTAGGTGATGAGTATATCTCGGTGTACGGTGATATCTGTAGGTGATGAGTATATCTCGGTGTAGGGTGATATCTGTAGGTGATGAGTATATCTCTGTGTAGGGTGATATCTGTAGGTGATGAGTATATCTCTGTGTAGGGTGATATCTGTAGGTGATGAGTATA
Organism: Rana muscosa; assembly: GCA_029206835.1. Lineage (NCBI taxonomy): Eukaryota > Metazoa > Chordata > Amphibia > Anura > Ranidae > Rana > Rana muscosa. The sequence continues at coordinate 10,343,009 of CM055120.1, forward strand.
TCTCGGTGTAGGGTGATATCTGTAGGTGATGAGTATATCTCTGTGTAGGGTGATATCTGTAGGTGATGAGTATATCTCGGTGTACGGTGATATCTGTAGGTGATGAGTATATCTCGGTGTAGGGTGATATCTGTAGGTGATGAGTATATCTCTGTGTAGGGTGATATCTGTAGGTGATGAGTATATCTCTGTGTAGGGTGATATCTGTAGGTGACGAGTATATCTGTGTGTAGGGTGATATCTGTAGGTGATGAGTATATCTCGGTGTAGGGTGATATCTGTAGGTGATGAGTATATCTCTGTGTAGGGTGATATCTGTAGGTGATGAGTATATCTCTGTGTAGGGTGATATCTGTAGGTGATGAGTATATCTCTGTGTAGGGTGATATCTGTAGGTGATGAGTATATCTCTGTGTAGGGTGATATCTGTAGGTGATGAGTATATCTCTGTGTAGGGTGATATCTGTAGGTGATGAGTATATCTCTGTGTAGGGTGATATCTGTAGGTGATGAGTATATCTCGGTGTAGGGTGATATCTGTAGGTGATGAGTATATCTCTGTGTAGGGTGATATCTGTAGGTGATGAGTATATCTCGGTGTAGGGTGATATCTGTAGGTGATGAGTATATCTCTGTGTAGGGTGATATCTGTAGGTGATGAGTATATCTCTGTGTAGGGTGATATCTGTAGGTGATGAGTATATCTCGGTGTAGGGTGATATCTGTAGGTGATGAGTATATCTCTGTGTAGGGTGATATCTGTAGGTGATGAGTATATCTCTGTGTAGGGTGATATCTGTAGGTGATGAGTATATCTCTGTGTAGGGTGATATCTGTAGGTGATGAGTATATCTCGGTGTAGGGTGATATCTGTAGGTGATGAGTATATCTCGGTGTAGGGTGATATCTGTAGGTGATGAGTATATCTCGGTGTAGGGTGATATCTGTAGGTGATGAGTATATCTCGGTGTAGGGTGATATCTGTAGGTGATGAGTATATCTCTGTGTAGGGTGATATCTGTAGGTGATGAGTATATCTCGGTGTAGGGTGATATCTGTAGGTGATGAGTATATCTCGGTGTAGGGTGATATCTGTAGGTGATGAGTATATCTCGGTGTAGGGTGATATCTGTAGGTGATGAGTATATCTCGGTGTAGGGTGATATCTGTAGGTGATGAGTATATCTCGGTGTAGGGTGATATCTGTAGGTGATGAGTATATCTCGGTGTAGGGTGATATCTGTAGGTGATGAGTATATCTCGGTGTAGGGTGATATCTGTAGGTGATGAGTATATCTCTGTGTAGGGTGATATCTGTAGGTGATGAGTATATCTCGGTGTAGGGTGATATCTGTAGGTGATGAGTATATCTCTGTGTAGGGTGATATCTGTAGGTGATGAGTATATCTCTGTGTAGGGTGATATCTGTAGGTGATGAGTATATCTCTGTGTAGGGTGATATCTGTAGGTGATGAGTATATCTCTGTGTAGGGTGATATCTGTAGGTGATGAGTATATCTCGGTGTAGGGTGATATCTGTAGGTGATGAGTATATCTCGGTGTAGGATGATATCTGTAGGTGATGAGTATATCTCTGTGTAGGGTGATATCTGTAGGTGATGAGTATATCTCTGTGTAGGGTGATATCTGTAGGTGATGAGTATATCTCGGTGTAGGGTGATATCTATAGGCGATGAGTATATCTCTGTGTAGGGTGATATCTGTAGGTGATGAGTATATCTCTGTGTAGGGTGATATCTGTAGGTGATGAGTATATCTCTGTGTAGGGTGATATCTGTAGGTGATGAGTATATCTCTGTGTAGGGTGATATCTGTAGGTGATGAGTATATCTCGGTGTACGGTGATATCTGTAGGTGATGAGTATATCTGTGTGTAGGGTGATATCTGTAGGTGATGAGTATATCTCTGTGTACGGTGATATCTATAGGCGATGAGTATATCTCTGGGCATGGTGATATCTGTAGGTGATGAGTATATCTCGGTGTAGGGTGATATCTGTAGGTGATGAGTATATCTCTGTGTAGGGTGATATCTGTAGGTGATGAGTATATCTCTGTGTAGGGTGATATCTGTAGGTGATGAGTATATCTCTGTGTAGGGTGATATCTGTAGGTGATGAGTATATCTCTGTGTAGGGTGATATCTGTAGGTGATGAGTATATCTCTGTGTAGGGTGATATCTGTAGGTGATGAGTATATCTCGGTGTAGGGTGATATCTGTAGGTGATGAGTATATCTCTGTGTAGGGTGATATCTGTAGGTGCTGAGTATATCTCTGTGTAGGGTGATATCTGTAGGCGATGAGTATATCTCTGTGTAGGGTGATATCTGTAGGTGATGAGTATATCTCTGTGTAGGATGATATCTGTAGGTGATGAGTATATCTCTGTGTAGGGTGATATCTGTAGGTGATGAGTATATCTCTGTGTAGGGTGATATCTGTAGGTGATGAGTATATCTCTGTGTAGGATGATATCTGTAGGTGATGAGTATATCTCTGTGTACGGTGATATCTGTAGGTGATGAGTATATCTCGGTGTAGGGTGATATCTGTAGGTGATGAGTATATCTGTGTGTAGGGTGATATCTGTAGGTGATGAGTATATCTCTGTGTAGGGTGATATCTGTAGGTGATGAGTATATCTCTGTGTAGGGTGATATCTGTAGGTGATGAGTATATCTCTGTGTAGGGTGATATCTGTAGGTGATGAGTATATCTCTGTGTAGGGTGATATCTGTAGGTGATGAGTATATCTCTGTGTAGGGTGATATCTGTAGGTGATGAGTATATCTCGGTGTAGGGTGATATCTGTAGGTGATGAGTATATCTCTGTGTAGGGTGATATCTGTAGGTGATGAGAATATCTCTGTGTACGGTGATATCTGTAGGTGATGAGTATATCTCGGTGTAGGGTGATATCTGTAGGTGATGAGTATATCTCTGTGTAGGGTGATATCTGTAGGTGATGAGTATATCTCTGTGTAGGGTGATATCTGTAGGTGATGAGTATATCTCTGTGTAGTGTGATATCTGTAGGTGATGAGTATATCTCGGTGTACGGTGATATCTGTAGGTGATGAGTATATCTCGGTGTAGGGTGATATCTGTAGGTGATGAGTATATCTCGGTGTAGGGTGATATCTGTAGGTGATGAGTATATCTCTGTGTAGGGTGATATCTGTAGGTGATGAGAATATCTCTGTGTAGGGTGATATCTGTAGGTGATGAGTATATCTCTGTGTAGGGTGATATCTGCAGGTGATGAGTATATCTCTGTGTAGGGTGATATCTGTAGGTGATGAGTATATCTCGGTGTAGGGTGATATCTGTAGGTGATGAGTATATCTCTGTGTACGGTGATATCTGTAGGTGATGAGTATATCTCGGTGTAGGGTGATATCTGTAGGTGATGAGTATATCTCTGGGCATGGTGATATCTGTAGGTGATGAGTATATCTCTGTGTAGGGTGATATCTGTAGGCGATGAGTATATCTCTGTGTAGGGTGATATCTGTAGGTGATGAGTATATCTCTGTGTAGGGTGATATCTGTAGGTGATGAGTATATCTCTGTGTAGGGTGATATCTGTAGGTGATGAGTATATCTCTGTGTAGGGTGATATCTGTAGGTGATGAGTATATCTCTGTGTAGGGTGATATCTGTAGGTGATGAGTATATCTCTGTGTAGGGTGATATCTGTAGGCGATGAGTATATCTCGGTGTAGGGTGATATCTGTAGGTGATGAGTATATCTCTGTGTAGGGTGATATCTGTAGGTGATGAGTATATCTCTGTGTAGGGTGATATCTGTAGGTGATGAGTATATCTCTGTGTAGGGTGATATCTGTAGGTGATGAGTATATCTCTGTGTAGGGTGATATCTGTAGGTGATGAGTATATCTCTGTGTAGGGTGATATCTGTAGGTGATGAGTATATCTCTGTGTAGGGTGATATCTGTAGGTGATGAGTATATCTCTGTGTAGGGTGATATCTGTAGGTGATGAGTATATCTCGGTGTAGGGTGATATCTGTAGGTGATGAGTATATCTCTGTGTAGGGTGATATCTGTAGGTGATGAGTATATCTCTGTGTAGGGTGATATCTGTAGGTGATGAGTATATCTCGGTGTAGGGTGATATCTGTAGGTGATGAGTATATCTCGGTGTACGGTGATATCTGTAGGTGATGAGTATATCTCTGTGTAGGGTGATATCTGTAGGTGATGAGTATATCTCTGTGTAGGGTGATATCTGTAGGTGATGAGTATATCTCGGTGTAGGGTGATATCTGTAGGTGATGAGTATATCTCTGGGCATGGTGATATCTGTAGGTGATGAGTATATCTCTGTGTAGGGTGATATCTGTAGGTGATGAGTATATCTCTGGGCATGGTGATATCTGTAGGTGATGAGTATATCTCTGTGTAGGGTGATATCTGTAGGTGATGAGTATATCTCGGTGTAGGGTGATATCTGTAGGTGATGAGTATATCTCGGTGTACGGTGATATCTGTAGGTGATGAGTATATCTGTGTGTAGGGTGATATCTGTAGGTGATGAGTATATCTCTGTGTACGGTGATATCTGTAGGTGATGAGTATATCTCGGTGTAGGGTGATATCTGTAGGTGATGAGTATATCTCTGGGCATGGTGATATCTGTAGGTGATGAGTATATCTCTGTGTAGGGTGATATCTGTAGGCGATGAGTATATCTCTGTGTAGGGTGATATCTGTAGGTGATGAGTATATCTCTGTGTAGGGTGATATCTGTAGGTGATGAGTATATCTCTGTGTAGGGTGATATCTGTAGGTGATGAGTATATCTCTGTGTAGGGTGATATCTGTAGGTGATGAGTATATCTCTGTGTAGGGTGATATCTGTAGGTGATGAGTATATCTCTGTGTAGGGTGATATCTGTAGGCGATGAGTATATCTCGGTGTAGGGTGATATCTGTAGGTGATGAGTATATCTCTGTGTAGGGTGATATCTGTAGGTGATGAGTATATCTCTGTGTAGGGTGATATCTGTAGGTGATGAGTATATCTCTGTGTAGGGTGATATCTGTAGGTGATGAGTATATCTCTGTGTAGGGTGATATCTGTAGGTGATGAGTATATCTCTGTGTAGGGTGATATCTGTAGGTGATGAGTATATCTCGGTGTAGGGTGATATCTGTAGGTGATGAGTATATCTCTGTGTAGGGTGATATCTGTAGGTGATGAGTATATCTCGGTGTAGGGTGATATCTGTAGGTGATGAGTATATCTCGGTGTATGGTGATATCTGTAGGTGATGAGTATATCTCTGTGTAGGGTGATATCTGTAGGTGATGAGTATATCTCTGTGTAGGGTGATATCTGTAGGTGATGAGTATATCTCTGTGTAGGGTGATATCTGTAGGTGATGAGTATATCTCGGTGTAGGGTGATATCTGTAGGTGATGAGTATATCTCTGTGTAGGGTGATATCTGTAGGTGATGATGAGTATATCTCTGTGTAGGGTGATATCTGTAGGTGATGAGTATATCTCTGTGTAGGGTGATATCTGTAGGTGATGAGTATATCTCGGTGTAGGGTGATATCTGTAGGTGATGAGTATATCTCTGTGTAGGGTGATATCTGTAGGTGATGAGTATATCTCTGTGTAGGGTGATATCTGTAGGTGATGAGTATATCTCTGTGTAGGGTGATATCTGTAGGCGATGAGTATATCTCGGTGTAGGGTGATATCTGTAGGTGATGAGTATATCTCTGTGTAGGGTGATATCTGTAGGTGATGAGTATATCTCTGTGTAGGGTGATATCTGTAGGTGATGAGTATATCTCTGTGTAGGGTGATATCTGTAGGTGATGAGTATATCTCTGTGTAGGGTGATATCTGTAGGTGATGAGTATATCTCTGTGTAGGGTGATATCTGTAGGTGATGAGTATATCTCGGTGTAGGGTGATATCTGTAGGTGATGAGTATATCTCTGTGTAGGGTGATATCTGTAGGTGATGAGTATATCTCGGTGTAGGGTGATATCTGTAGGTGATGAGTATATCTCGGTGTACGGTGATATCTGTAGGTGATGAGTATATCTCTGTGTAGGGTGATATCTGTAGGTGATGAGTATATCTCGGTGTACGGTGATATCTGTAGGTGATGAGTATATCTCTGTGTAGGGTGATATCTGTAGGTGATGAGTATATCTCTGTGTAGGGTGATATCTGTAGGTGATGAGTATATCTCGGTGTAGGGTGATATCTGTAGGTGATGAGTATATCTCTGTGTAGGGTGATATCTGTAGGTGATGAGTATATCTCGGTGTAGGGTGATATCTGTAGGTGATGAGTATATCTCGGTGTACGGTGATATCTGTAGGTGATGAGTATATCTCGGTGTAGGGTGATATCTGTAGGTGATGAGTATATCTCGGTGTAGGGTGATATCTGTAGGTGATGAGTATATCTCTGTGTAGGGTGATATCTGTAGGTGATGAGTATATCTCGGTGTAGGGTGATATCTGTAGGTGATGAGTATATCTCGGTGTACGGTGATATCTGTAGGTGATGAGTATATCTCTGTGTAGGGTGATATCTGTAGGTGATGAGTATATCTCGGTGTACGGTGATATCTGTAGGTGATGAGTATATCTCTGTGTAGGGTGATATCTGTAGGTGATGAGTATATCTCTGTGTAGGGTGATATCTGTAGGTGATGAGTATATCTCGGTGTAGGGTGATATCTGTAGGTGATGAGTATATCTCTGTGTATGGTGATATCTGTAGGTGATGAGTATATCTCGGTGTAGGGTGATATCTGTAGGTGATGAGTATATCTCGGTGTAGGGTGATATCTGTAGGTGATGAGTATATCTCTGTGTAGGATGATATCTGTAGGTGATGAGTATATCTCTGTGTAGGATGATATCTGTAGGTGATGAGTATATCTCTGTGTAGGGTGATATCTGTAGGTGATGAGTAGTGATGAGCCGAACACCCCCGGGTTCGGTTCGCACCAGAACCCGCGAACGGACCGAAAGTTCGCACGAACATTAGAACCCTATTAAATACAATGAATGCGAACGTTCGAATTCTAAAGTGCTAATTATAACAACTATTATGCATGTTATTGTCCTAAAAAGGGTTTGGGAACCCGGGTTCTGCACCAGGGGACATGTATCAATGCAAAAAGAAGTTTTAAAAACGGTCGTTTTTCGGGAGCAGTCATTTTAATGATGCATAAAGTGAAAAAAAAAAAGTCAAATATTCCTTTAAATATCGTACCTGGGGGGTGTCTAAAGTATGCCTGTGAAGTGCCACGTGTTTCCCGTGTTTAGAACTGTCCCTGCACAAAATGACACTTCTAAAGGAAAAAAAGTCATTTAAAACTGCTTGCGGCTTTAATGTAATGTCTGGTCCCGGTAATATGGATGAAATTCTTTAAGAAAAATGGCATAGCTACCCCATGACCCCCCCCCCCCCCCTACCCCAGCCCATTACCAGCCCCTTTGGGTCTTGTATGGATATTAAGGGGAACCCCGCACACAAAATAAAAAAGGCCCTATATACTCAGAACAGCCGTATACAGGCGGTGCATACAAGACAGGGACTGTAGGTTTGTTCTTATGTAGAATCTGTTTGTAATTTTGAACAGGTACATTGTTGAAGTGTAGCTCCAGCCCAAAAATCTATTTTTAAACTTTTTGGAAAACATAGGTAAGGGTTATCACCCCTGTCACTTTTGTTTTGCTGTCTGTGCCCCTGTTCAGAACATTTCACCTCACTTTCCGTCCCAATGACAACTGTTTTTGAAATGTGGTGTTTTTCTTGAAACAAGGATTGCTGATAAAGCATCAGTACAGAGGAGACACCTTTCTCCCATATTAATTCTTACAGGAGAGAATTTTCCTTCCTAGTGGTAGATTTCCTCTCACTTCCTGTTGTCTTCTTTCGTTTGCAAGTAGGAGTCGTTTGTAAGTTGGATGTTTGAAAGTAGGGACCTGCCGTATATACTCTGCAGAAATAGGCCCCTTAGTTGTTGGTGTTGGCACAACACTGTAAGCACTCACAGTTACTCTTGGTTGGTGCTGGAACGCCCTGCTGTCAACTATTATATCAGGAATTTTAATTACATATAATTGTTGAACAGTGGTAGTAAAAATTGGGGCTTTGATGGTGGTGCTGGTGCCACAACACTGTAAGCCCTGACAGTTACTCTTGGTGGGTGCAGCAATGGGCCCTGCTGTGAATTATTAGATCAAGAATTGTAATTGCATGCCCCTGTTGAACAGGGGCTGAAAAATTGGGCCTTAGGCACTGGTGGCACAACACTCCAACCCCTCACAGATACTGTACTTGGAGCACAGCAATGAGCCCTATGGCAAATTATTGCTAAAAAAATTGTAATTACACGCCCCTGTAAAACAGGGGCTGAAAAATTGGGCCTTAGCCACTGGTGGCGGCACCCATAAACAAAAATGATCTTCCAAGCTATCATCATCAATCGTATCATTGAGGACTCGGAGGAGGAGGATAGCCAGTCAACATAACAGCACAGGCACTCAGCATCAGCATCAGTCTTGAAGGGATGTGACATGTTAAAATCAATTAGTCTGTTATATCAGCATCAGGTGTGTGGTAGCTGGTGGTGATCCAAGACTGGTTCATCTTGATGAAAGTCAGTCGATCAACCGAGTCGGTGGACAGGCGCACCCTGTGATCCGTGACAAATCCTCCAGCAGCACTGAATGTGTGTTCCGAAAGAACGCTGGATGCAGGACAGGCCAGTAGCTCAATTGCATACTGTGCAAGCTCTGGCCAGTGATCCATCCTCAAGACCCAGTAAGCCAGAGGATTTTCGGTGGGGAAGGTGTCCAAGTCTGACCTTGCCCCTAGATATTCCTGCACCATGTTTATCAGACGCTGGCGATGGTTGCTGGAACCGATCATACTTTGGGGCTGCGGACTAAAGAATTGTCTGAACGCATCGGTCAGACGGCCACCTTCCCCACCGCTCCATCTTTGACTGGCCGAAGCCTCAGCAACTCGTTGTCCAGGACCAGGAGTTTGTAACCTCCCAGTCTCTGGGAACGCGTTGCACAGACCTTTCTGCAAGGCCTCCCGGAGTTGTCTCATCCTCTGCTCCCTCTGCGACGGTAACATAAGGTCCGCAACCTTACCCTTGTACCGTGGATCAAGGAGAGTGGCCAGCCAGTAATGGTCCCTCTCCTTGATCCGAAGAATACGAGGATCCTTCCGCAGACTTTGCAGGATCAGGGAGGCCATGCAGCGTAGGTTTGCTGAGGCATTCGCTCCGGAGTCCTCTGGGTCACTAAGGACGACATGATCCGCAGTCACCTCCTCCCAGCCACGTACAAGTCCACTGGTTTCTTGGGACTGTAAATCATCCCTAAAAGACTGCTGCTGATGATGCTGAGTGCCAGCCTCCACCTCCATGCTGACACAATCCTCCTCCTCCTCCTCCTCCTCCTCCTCCCCCTCTTCCTGTGCGATGGGTGGGACAGAAGGAACACTGTCTGGGTAAAGGGGGCCTTGAGAGGCAAGGAAGTCCTCCTCTTCCTGCCTCTGTTCTGCCTCAAGTGCCCTGTCCATTATTCCACGCAGCGTGTGCTCCAACAGGTGGACAAGAGGTACAGTGTCACTGATGCATGCACTGTCACTGCTCACCATCCTCGTGGCCTCCTCAAATGGTGCCAGGACAGTGCATGCATCCCTGATCATGCCCCACTGGCGTGGAGAAAAAAAACCAAGCTCCCCTGACCCTGTCCTGGTGCCGTAGTCGCACAGGTACTCATTGATGGCCCTCTGCTGTGTGTGCAGCCGCTGCAGCATGGCCAACGTTGAGTTCCACCTGGTGGGCATGTCACATATAAGGCGGTTCTTGGGCAGGTTCAACTCCTTTTGCAGCTCAGCCAGGCGAGCACTGGCATTATAAGATCTGCGGAAATGCACACAGACTTTCCTGGCCTGCCTCAGGACATCCTGTAAGCCCGGGTACCTGCCCAAGAACCGCTGCACCACCAGGTTAAGGACGTGAGCCACACAGGGCACATGGGTCAGTTGTCCCTGTCGGAGGGCGGAGAGGAGGTTGGTGCCATTATCGCAAACCACCATTCCTGGCTTAAGCTGGCGTGGCGTCAACCACCTCTCGGCCTGGCCCTGCAGAGCAGACAGGACCTCTGCCCCAGTGTGGCTTCTGTCCCCCAAACACACCAGCGCAAGCACGGCATGGCATCTTTTTGCCTGCGTACTTGCGTAGCCCCGTGAACGGCTACGGAGCACCGCTGGTTCATAGGACAAACCACAGGAAGAGGCCATGGAGGAAGAAGAAGAGGAGGGGGTGGAGGAGAGAGGTGTGTCACAACCAGTAGTAGCATTTTGGAGGCGTGGCGGTGGGACAACCTCCAACACTACTGCACCTTGTCCTGAATCCTTCCCAGCTGCCAAAAGAGTGACCCAATGGGCCGTGAAAGAAAGGTAACGTCCCTGTCCATGCCTGCTGGACCATGAGTCAGCGGTAATATGCACCTTACCGCTGACCGCCCTGTCCAGCGAGGCCAAGACATTGCCTTCCACATGCCGGTAGAGAGCCGGAATAGCCTTCCGTGAGAAAAAGTGGCGTTTGGGAACCTGCCACTGAGGAACCGCACATTGCACAAACTCACGGAAGGGGGCCGAGTCTACCAACTGAAAAGGCAGCAGTTGAAGCGCTAGCAATTTAGCCAAGCTAGCATTCAACCGCTGGGCATGTGGATGGCTGGGAGTGAACTTCTTTCGACGGTCCAGCAGCTGGGGCAGGGAAATTTGCCTGCTAGAATCGGACGTCGGTGTACTGCTAGCAGAGTGGCCGCAAGTACTTGGCTGTGACACACCTAATTCTACACCTTCATTCCTCTCAGTGCATGTTTCAGAGAGGACTGAAGTTATAGTGGGGTTGGAGATCCCAGCTGATGCGGTGCAAGGAGAGGTCCGCTTTGTTCTTTGGTGTGGGTCTTTGAGGTAGGCTTGCCAACGAGCTGCATGGCAGGTCAACATATGTCTGGTCAGGCATGTGGTACCCAAGCGGCTGATGTTTTGGCCACGCGATATACGCTTGAGACATATGTTGCAAACAGCAGCTGTGCGATCTGATGCACTAGCCTCAAAAAAGGCCCACACCAAAGAACTTTTTGAATGACGGGCAGAGGCAGCGCCCTGCACAGGCGGAGCTCTGCGGTGTGATTCCGTCGGTGTACTGCCCTTACGCTGGCCACCAAAGGGCATCCTGCCTCGTTGGAGATGTGCCTCCTCCTCATCCTCCTCCTCCTCCTCTCTCCTATTAGGCACCCACGTGGAGTCAGTGACCTCATCATCCCCTCCCTCCTCATCACTGGAGCCAATCTGGCAGTATGCTGCAGCTGCTGGAACATGACTGCCAGATTGGTGTCCTTCTTGAGCATCCCCTCTGTCTGCTCTCACGCTACTGCCTTCCTCTAGCTGGGTTTCATCATCAGACCCTTCGAAACGCTGGGCATCCTCCTGGAGCATGTACCCAACACTGTGCTCAAACAGTTCGGGGGACTCCTCAGGAGGAGGACATGGTGGGTCTAGGGAAGGAGTGACTGATGATGAGTCTGACATTGATACCAGGGAAGAGGACGCTTTGGCAGCTGCTTTTCCAGTACCCTGAGCCTGGGTGAGAGAGGATGAGGAGGAGGAGGAGGGCTTGGTCATCCACTCTACCAAGTCTTCGGCATGATGTGGCTCAACATGTCCAGCTGCCGAAAAGAAGGACAAGCGTGTCCCATGGCCATGTGCTGATGACAATGCACCGCGTCCACGACCAGCACTGTTGCCCCCAGACACAGAGCCTGCTTGCCCTCTTTTATTGCCTCCTGACTGTCTGCCTCTCCTTGTTTGCCTTCCAGACATTCTAATAGATGGCCTGCAGGGAGATGGGAAAAAAGCAATAAGGGCTACCTTCAGGTGTCCTTCTCTGTCCCTTTACTTAAGGATTTCTAAATATGGTTGAGGATGATTGCTTTTGCACAGAATAGCACAACGACAATTTCCCTGACTGTCCAAAAAACAAGGATTTCAAAGATGGTTGATGAGGAATGCTTTAGCACACTATAGCACAAGGAGAATTCCCCTCACTTTCCTTCTTTGTCCCTAGAAACAAGGACTCGCACAGTGAAAGAAACTGACACTCTCCCTACCTAGAGTTTTCTGTCCCTAGAAAAAATGTTTTTTTAAAGCACACTATAGCACAAGGAGAATTCACTCACTGTCCTTCCCTGTCCCTAGAAACAAGGACTTGCACAGTGAAAGAAACTGACACTCTCCCTACCTAGAGTTTTTTGTCCCTAGAAAAAAAGTTTTTTTAAAGCACACTATAGCACAAGGAGAATTCACTCACTGTCCTTCCCTGTCCCTAGAAACAAGGACTTGCACAGTGAAAGAAACTGACACTCTCCCTACCTAGAGTTTTCTGTCCCTAGAAAAAATGTTTTTTTAAAGCACACTATAGCACAAGGAGAATTCACTCACTGTCCTTCCCTGTCCCTAGAAACAAGGACTTGCACAGTGAAAGAAACTGACACTCTCCCTACCTAGAGTTTTCTGTCCCTAGAAAAAATGTTTTTTTAAAGCACACTATAGCACAAGGAGAATTCACTCACTGTCCTTCCCTGTCCCTAGAAACAAGGACTTGCACAGTGAAAGAAACTGACACTCTCCCTACCTAGAGTTTTCTGTCCCTAGAAAAAATGTTTTTTTAAAGCACACTATAGCACAAGGAGAATTCACTCACTGTCCTTCCCTGTCCCTAGAAACAAGGACTTGCACAGTGAAAGAAACTGACACTCTCCCTACCTAGAGTTTTCTGTCCCTAGAAAAAATGTTTTTTTAAAGCACACTATAGCACAAGGAGAATTCACTCACTGTCCTTCCCTGTCCCTAGAAACAAGGACTTGCACAGTGAAAGAAACTGACACTCTCCCTACCTAGAGTTTTCTGTCCCTAGAAAAAATGTTTTTTTAAAGCACACTATAGCACAAGGAGAATTCACTCACTGTCCTTCCCTGTCCCTAGAAACAAGGACTTGCACAGTGAAAGAAACTGACACTCTCCCTACCTAGAGTTTTCTGTCCCTAGAAAAAATGTTTTTTTAAAGCACACTATAGCACAAGGAGAATTCACTCACTGTCCTTCCCTGTCCCTAGAAACAAGGACTTGCACAGTGAAAGAAACTGACACTCTCCCTACCTAGAGTTTTCTGTCCCTAGAAAAAATGTTTATTTAAAGCACACTATAGCACAAGGAGAATTCACTCACTGTCCTTCCCTGTCCCTAGAAACAAGGACTTGCACAGTGAAAGAAACTGACACTCTCCCTACCTAGAGTTTTCTGTCCCTAGAAAAAATGTTTTTTTAAAGCACACTATAGCACAAGGAGAATTCACTCACTGTCCTTCCCTGTCCCTAGAAACAAGGACTTGCACAGTGAAAGAAACTGACACTCTCCCTACCTAGAGTTTTCTGTCCCTAGAAAAAATGTTTTTTTAAAGCACACTATAGCACAAGGAGAATTCACTCACTGTCCTTCCCTGTCCCTAGAAACAAGGACTTGCACAGTGAAAGAAACTGACACTCTCCCTACCTAGAGTTTTCTGTCCCTAGAAAAATTTTTTTTTAAAGCACACTATAGCACAAGGAGAATTCACTCACTGTCCTTCCCTGTCCCTAGAAACAAGGACTTGCACAGTGAAAGAAACTGACACTCTCCCTACCTAGAATTTTCTGTCCCTAGAAAAAATGTTTTTTTAAAGCACACTATAGCACAAGGAGAATTCACTCACTGTCCTTCCCTGTCCCTAGAAACAAGGACTTGCACAGTGAAAGAAACTGACACTCTCCCTACCTAGAGTTTTCTGTCCCTAGAAAAAATGTTTTTTTAAAGCACACTATAGCACAAGGAGAATTCACTCACTGTCCTTCCCTGTCCCTAGAAACAAGGACTTGCACAGTGAAAGAAACTGACACTCTCCCTACCTAGAGTTTTCTGTCCCTAGAAAAAATGTTTTTTTAAAGCACACTATAGCACAAGGAGAATTCACTCACTGTCCTTCCCTGTCCCTAGAAACAAGGACTTGCACAGTGAAAGAAACTGACACTCTCCCTACCTAGAGTTTTCTGTCCCTAGAAAAAATGTTTTTTTAAAGCACACTATAGCACAAGGAGAATTCACTCACTGTCCTTCCCTGTCCCTAGAAACAAGGACTTGCACAGTGAAAGAAACTGACACTCTCCCTACCTAGAGTTTTCTGTCCCTAGAAAAAATGTTTTTTTAAAGCACACTATAGCACAAGGAGAATTCACTCACTGTCCTTCCCTGTCCCTAGAAACAAGGACTTGCACAGTGAAAGAAACTGACACTCTCCCTACCTAGAGTTTTCTGTCCCTAGAAAAAATGTTTTTTTAAAGCACACTATAGCACAAGGAGAATTCACTCACTGTCCTTCCCTGTCCCTAGAAACAAGGACTTGCACAGTGAAAGAAACTGACACTCTCCCTACCTAGAGTTTTCTGTCCCTAGAAAAAATGTTTTTTTAAAGCACACTATAGCACAAGGAGAATTCACTCACTGTCCTTCCCTGTCCCTAGAAACAAGGACTTGCACAGTGAAAGAAACTGACACTCTCCCTACCTAGAGTTTTCTGTCCCTAGAAAAAATGTTTTTTTAAAGCACACTATAGCACAAGGAGAATTCACTCACTGTCCTTCCCTGTCCCTAGAAACAAGGACTTGCACAGTGAAAGAAACTGACACTCTCCCTACCTAGAGTTTTCTGTCCCTAGAAAAAATGTTTTTTTAAAGCACACTATAGCACAAGGAGAATTCACTCACTGTCCTTCCCTGTCCTAGAAACAAGGACTTGCACAGTGAAAGAAACTGACACTCTCCCTACCTAGAGTTTTCTGTCCCTAGAAAAAATGTTTTTTTAAAGCACACTATAGCACAAGGAGAATTCACTCACTGTCCTTCCCTGTCCCTAGAAACAAGGACTTGCACAGTGAAAGAAACTGACACTCTCCCTACCTAGAGTTTTCTGTCCCTAGAAAAAATGTTTTTTTAAAGCACACTATAGCACAAGGAGAATTCACTCACTGTCCTTCCCTGTCCCTAGAAACAAGGACTTGCACAGTGAAAGAAACTGACACTCTCCCTACCTAGAGTTTTCTGTCCCTAGAAAAAATGTTTTTTTAAAGCACACTATAGCACAAGGAGAATTCACTCACTGTCCTTCCCTTTCCCTAGAAACAAGGACTTGCACAGTGAAAGAAACTGACACTCTCCCTACCTAGAGTTTTCTGTCCCTAGAAAAAATGTTTTTTTAAAGCACACTATAGCACAAGGAGAATTCACTCACTGTCCTTCCCTGTCCCTAGAAACAAGGACTTGCACAGTGAAAGAAACTGACACTCTCCCTACCTAGAGTTTTCTGTCCCTAGAAAAAATGTTTTTTTAAAGCACACTATAGCACAAGGAGAATTCACTCACTGTCCTTCCCTGTCCCTAGAAACAAGGACTTGCACAGTGAAAGAAACTGACACTCTCCCTACCTAGAGTTTTCTGTCCCTAGAAAAAATGTTTTTTTAAAGCACACTATAGCACAAGGAGAATTCACTCACTGTCCTTCCCTGTCCCTAGAAACAAGGACTTGCACAGTGAAAGAAACTGACACTCTCCCTACCTAGAGTTTTCTGTCCCTAGAAAAAATGTTTTTTTAAAGCACACTATAGCACAAGGAGAATTCACTCACTGTCCTTCCCTGTCCCTAGAAACAAGGACTTGCACAGTGAAAGAAACTGACACTCTCCCTACCTAGAGTTTTCTGTCCCTAGAAAAAATGTTTTTTTAAAGCACACTATAGCACAAGGAGAATTCACTCACTGTCCTTCCCTGTCCCTAGAAACAAGGACTTGCACAGTGAAAGAAACTGACACTCTCCCTACCTAGAGTTTTCTGTCCCTAGAAAAAATGTTTTTTTAAAGCACACTATAGCACAAGGAGAATTCACTCACTGTCCTTCCCTGTCCCTAGAAACAAGGACTTGCACAGTGAAAGAAACTGACACTCTCCCTACCTAGAGTTTTCTGTCCCTAGAAAAAATGTTTTTTTAAAGCACACTATAGCACAAGGAGAATTCACTCACTGTCCTTCCCTGTCCCTAGAAACAAGGACTTGCACAGTGAAAGAAACTGACACTCTCCCTACCTAGAGTTTTCTGTCCCTAGAAAAAATGTTTTTTTAAAGCACACTATAGCACAAGGAGAATTCACTCACTGTCCTTCCCTGTCCCTAGAAACAAGGACTTGCACAGTGAAAGAAACTGACACTCTCCCTACCTAGAGTTTTCTGTCCCTAGAAAAAATGTTTTTTTAAAGCACACTATAGCACAAGGAGAATTCACTCACTGTCCTTCCCTGTCCCTAGAAACAAGGACTTGCACAGTGAAAGAAACTGACACTCTCCCTACCTAGAGTTTTCTGTCCCTAGAAAAAATGTTTTTTTAAAGCACACTATAGCACAAGGAGAATTCACTCACTGTCCTTCCCTGTCCCTAGAAACAAGGACTTGCACAGTGAAAGAAACTGACACTCTCCCTACCTAGAGTTTTCTGTCCCTAGAAAAAATGTTTTTTTAAAGCACACTATAGCACAAGGAGAATTCACTCACTGTCCTTCCCTGTCCCTAGAAACAAGGACTTGCACAGTGAAAGAAACTGACACTCTCCCTACCTAGAGTTTTCTGTCCCTAGAAAAAATGTTTTTTTAAAGCACACTATAGCACAAGGAGAATTCACTCACTGTCCTTCCCTGTCCCTAGAAACAAGGACTTGCACAGTGAAAGAAACTGACACTCTCCCTACCTAGAGTTTTCTGTCCCTAGAAAAAATGTTTTTTTAAAGCACACTATAGCACAAGGAGAATTCACTCACTGTCCTTCCCTGTCCCTAGAAACAAGGACTTGCACAGTGAAAGAAACTGACACTCTCCCTACCTAGAGTTTTCTGTCCCTAGAAAAAATGTTTTTTTAAAGCACACTATAGCACAAGGAGAATTCACTCACTGTCCTTCCCTGTCCCTAGAAACAAGGACTTGCACAGTGAAAGAAACTGACACTCTCCCTACCTAGAGTTTTCTGTCCCTAGAAAAAATGTTTTTTTAAAGCACACTATAGCACAAGGAGAATTCACTCACTGTCCTTCCCTGTCCCTAGAAACAAGGACTTGCACAGTGAAAGAAACTGACACTCTCCCTACCTAGAGTTTTCTGTCCCTAGAAAAAATGTTTTTTTAAAGCACACTATAGCACAAGGAGAATTCACTCACTGTCCTTCCCTGTCCCTAGAAACAAGGACTTGCACAGTGAAAGAAACTGACACTCTCCCTACCTAGAGTTTTCTGTCCCTAGAAAAAATGTTTTTTTAAAGCACACTATAGCACAAGGAGAATTCACTCACTGTCCTTCCCTGTCCCTAGAAACAAGGACTTGCACAGTGAAAGAAACTGACACTCTCCCTACCTAGAGTTTTCTGTCCCTAGAAAAAATGTTTTTTTAAAGCACACTATAGCACAAGGAGAATTCACTCACTGTCCTTCCCTGTCCCTAGAAACAAGGACTTGCACAGTGAAAGAAACTGACACTCTCCCTACCTAGAGTTTTCTGTCCCTAGAAAAAATGTTTTTTTAAAGCACACTATAGCACAAGGAGAATTCACTCACTGTCCTTCCCTTTCCCTAGAAACAAGGACTTGCACAGTGAAAGAAACTGACACTCTCCCTACCTAGAGTTTTCTGTCCCTAGAAAAAATGTTTTTTTAAAGCACACTATAGCACAAGGAGAATTCACTCACTGTCCTTCCCTGTCCCTAGAAACAAGGACTTGCACAGTGAAAGAAACTGACACTCTCCCTACCTAGAGTTTTCTGTCCCTAGAAAAAATGTTTTTTTAAAGCACACTATAGCACAAGGAGAATTCACTCACTGTCCTTCCCTGTCCCTAGAAACAAGGACTTGCACAGTGAAAGAAACTGACACTCTCCCTACCTAGAGTTTTCTGTCCCTAGAAAAAATGTTTTTTTAAAGCACACTATAGCACAAGGAGAATTCACTCACTGTCCTTCCCTGTCCCTAGAAACAAGGACTTGCACAGTGAAAGAAACTGACACTCTCCCTACCTAGAGTTTTCTGTCCCTAGAAAAAATGTTTTTTTAAAGCACACTATAGCACAAGGAGAATTCACTCACTGTCCTTCCCTGTCCCTAGAAACAAGGACTTGCACAGTGAAAGAAACTGACACTCTCCCTACCTAGAGTTTTCTGTCCCTAGAAAAAATGTTTTTTTAAAGCACACTATAGCACAAGGAGAATTCACTCACTGTCCTTCCCTGTCCCTAGAAACAAGGACTTGCACAGTGAAAGAAACTGACACTCTCCCTACCTAGAGTTTTCTGTCCCTAGAAAAAATGTTTTTTTAAAGCACACTATAGCACAAGGAGAATTCACTCACTGTCCTTCCCTGTCCCTAGAAACAAGGACTTGCACAGTGAAAGAAACTGACACTCTCCCTACCTAGAGTTTTCTGTCCCTAGAAAAAATGTTTTTTTAAAGCACACTATAGCACAAGGAGAATTCACTCACTGTCCTTCCCTGTCCCTAGAAACAAGGACTTGCACAGTGAAAGAAACTGACACTCTCCCTACCTAGAGTTTTCTGTCCCTAGAAAAAATGTTTTTTTAAAGCACACTATAGCACAAGGAGAATTCACTCACTGTCCTTCCCTGTCCCTAGAAACAAGGACTTGCACAGTGAAAGAAACTGACACTCTCCCTACCTAGAGTTTTCTGTCCCTAGAAAAAATGTTTTTTTAAAGCACACTATAGCACAAGGAGAATTCACTCACTGTCCTTCCCTGTCCCTAGAAACAAGGACTTGCACAGTGAAAGAAACTGACACTCTCCCTACCTAGAGTTTTCTGTCCCTAGAAAAAATGTTTTTTTAAAGCACACTATAGCACAAGGAGAATTCACTCACTGTCCTTCCCTGTCCCTAGAAACAAGGACTTGCACAGTGAAAGAAACTGACACTCTCCCTACCTAGAGTTTTCTGTCCCTAGAAAAAATGTTTTTTTAAAGCACACTATAGCACAAGGAGAATTCACTCACTGTCCTTCCCTGTCCCTAGAAACAAGGACTTGCACAGTGAAAGAAACTGACACTCTCCCTACCTAGAGTTTTCTGTCCCTAGAAAAAATGTTTTTTTAAAGCACACTATAGCACAAGGAGAATTCACTCACTGTCCTTCCCTGTCCCTAGAAACAAGGACTTGCACAGTGAAAGAAACTGACACTCTCCCTACCTAGAGTTTTCTGTCCCTAGAAAAAATGTTTTTTTAAAGCACACTATAGCACAAGGAGAATTCACTCACTGTCCTTCCCTGTCCCTAGAAACAAGGACTTGCACAGTGAAAGAAACTGACACTCTCCCTACCTAGAGTTTTCTGTCCCTAGAAAAAATGTTTTTTTAAAGCACACTATAGCACAAGGAGAATTCACTCACTGTCCTTCCCTGTCCCTAGAAACAAGGACTTGCACAGTGAAAGAAACTGACACTCTCCCTACCTAGAGTTTTCTGTCCCTAGAAAAAATGTTTTTTTAAAGCACACTATAGCACAAGGAGAATTCACTCACTGTCCTTCCCTGTCCCTAGAAACAAGGACTTGCACAGTGAAAGAAACTGACACTCTCCCTACCTAGAGTTTTCTGTCCCTAGAAAAAATGTTTTTTTAAAGCACACTATAGCACAAGGAGAATTCACTCACTGTCCTTCCCTGTCCCTAGAAACAAGGACTTGCACAGTGAAAGAAACTGACACTCTCCCTACCTAGAGTTTTCTGTCCCTAGAAAAAATGTTTTTTTAAAGCACACTATAGCACAAGGAGAATTCACTCACTGTCCTTCCCTGTCCCTAGAAACAAGGACTTGCACAGTGAAAGAAACTGACACTCTCCCTACCTAGAGTTTTCTGTCCCTAGAAAAAATGTTTTTTTAAAGCACACTATAGCACAAGGAGAATTCACTCACTGTCCTTCCCTGTCCCTAGAAACAAGGACTTGCACAGTGAAAGAAACTGACACTCTCCCTACCTAGAGTTTTCTGTCCCTAGAAAAAATGTTTTTTTAAAGCACACTATAGCACAAGGAGAATTCACTCACTGTCCTTCCCTGTCCCTAGAAACAAGGACTTGCACAGTGAAAGAAACTGACACTCTCCCTACCTAGAGTTTTCTGTCCCTAGAAAAAATGTTTTTTTAAAGCACACTATAACACAAGGAGAATTCACTCACTGTCCTTCCCTGTCCCTAGAAACAAGGACTTGCACAGTGAAAGAAACTGACACTCTCCCTACCTAGAGTTTTCTGTCCCTAGAAAAAATGTTTTTTTAAAGCACACTATAGCACAAGGAGAATTCACTCACTGTCCTTCCCTGTCCCTAGAAACAAGGACTTGCACAGTGAAAGAAACTGACACTCTCCCTACCTAGAGTTTTCTGTCCCTAGAAAAAATGTTTTTTTAAAGCACACTATAGCACAAGGAGAATTCACTCACTGTCCTTCCCTGTCCCTAGAAACAAGGACTTGCACAGTGAAAGAAACTGACACTCTCCCTACCTAGAGTTTTCTGTCCCTAGAAAAAATGTTTTTTTAAAGCACACTATAGCACAAGGAGAATTCACTCACTGTCCTTCCCTGTCCCTAGAAACAAGGACTTGCACAGTGAAAGAAACTGACACTCTCCCTACCTAGAGTTTTCTGTCCCTAGAAAAAATGTTTTTTTAAAGCACACTATAGCACAAGGAGAATTCACTCACTGTCCTTCCCTGTCCCTAGAAACAAGGACTTGCACAGTGAAAGAAACTGACACTCTCCCTACCTAGAGTTTTCTGTCCCTAGAAAAAATGTTTTTTTAAAGCACACTATAGCACAAGGAGAATTCACTCACTGTCCTTCCCTGTCCCTAGAAACAAGGACTCGAACAGTAAAACACACTGACACTCTCCCTACCTATCCTTCTCTTTCCCTAAACTAAAGGAATCCAGGTTAAGCAAGAAAGAAATAAATGTCACTGTCCCTGCCTATGCTGCTCTTTCCCTGCTCCGGAACACACTACACTAGGCCGCCGTGCTGGCGGCCTTTTATAGTGTGGGGCGTGTACTAAACACCCTCAGCAATAATTGGCCACAGGCATCCTGCCTGTGGCCAATCATTGCTCTCCTCGCTGCCGGCGCTGTGATTGGCCAAGCATGCGGGGTCACAGTGCATGCTTGGCCAATCACAGCGCCTGGATGACACTGCGATGGCGTAGTGCATTGTGGGCCGTTCGCGTCACTCGAATTTGGCGCGAACGGCCCAAATCGTTCGATCTTCGTCAAACGATCGAACAGCCGATGTTCGAGTCGAACGTATGTTCGACTCGAACACGAAGCTCATCCCTAGTGATGAGTATATCTTGGTGTAGGGTGATATCTGTAGGCAATGAGTATATCTCTGTGTAGGGTGATATCTGTAGGTGATGAGTATATCTCTGTGTAGGGTGATATCTGTAGGTGATGATGAGTATATCTCGGTGTAGGGTGATATCTGTAGGTGATGAGTATATCTCTGTGTAGGGTGATATCTGTAGGTGATGAGTATATGATTGGACGGTGGTGCGTTGCGTTTGGCTTGGCGCTCTTCTGGGTATATAGATTCATAGAGGACTCTACCCGTCCTCCTCCTCCTCCTCCTCCTCCGGAGGGACACTGAGCACTGCGGCTCCCCGATGAGCATTTTGTGACTCGGCTATAAGCCGCACTCCAGGAGACGCCTCAATAATGGGCCTCGATTAGGCCGCCATGTACAGCGATGAGCGCGTGCCAGGAGACGGTTATTCTAATGAGCCGGTAATGACATGCAAATGAAGAGCATCATTCTGGAGACGGGTGAAGGTTCCGTCTGGAGAGCGCTAAGCGGCGTCTTGTTGAGCGGAAGGGTTCACTGAACAATACGTATCGCGGGATCACGCTGGGAGTGCCGCCACAATTAGGCGCCCTGCAGGAAATCCGCCCAGGCGCCGTTTGTCTGCTGTGAATTCTGAAAATTAAAAATACAAAATGTGTGACTGGAGATCCCGAGATCACGGAAGAGGAAGGAGACTTCACATCGAATGATTGCATCACAGACCTGCAGACTCACACGTTTTCTTCCACGCAGATATTCTAATAAAATATCCAATCCCTCTGGCTCCTCCCACCCAGGACGGGATGTACTGCCTGAGATCCCTTCACCTGGTGATATCTAGACATGTGGAAAACTGAATAAAATTGTTTTGTTTCGTTTCGTTTCGATTCGGTATTTACATAAATTACTTTAGTTACATTTGTTTCATTCGTTTAATTTTGTTTTTGGGATTTGTTTAGTTTATTCGCTTTCGGAAATCAATTTCGAATAGTTTTCGAATTTGAATAGTTTTCCAATTTCCAAAATTAATAAAATAGAATAGAAAATAAAGGAATAGAATAGAAAAAAAAATTCTATTCTATTCCTTTATTTTCTATTCTATTTTATTCTCTTTGGAAATTGGAAAACTTTTCGAATTCGAAAACTATTTGAATTCGATAACTATTCTAAAACTTTTCGAATTCGAAAACTATTCTAAACTATTCGAATTCGAAAACTATTTGAATTCAAAGTTTCGTTCGAATAACTATTCTAAAACTATTCGAATTCGAAAACTATTTGAATTCAAAGTTTCATTTGAATAACTATTCTAAAACTTTTCGAATTCGAAAACTACTCAAAACTATTCGAATTCGAAAACTATTTGAATTCAAAGTTTCGTTCGAATAACTATTTTGAAACTTTTCGAATTCGAAAACTATTCAAAACTATTCGAATTCGAAAACTATTTGTATTCAAAGTTTCGTCCAAATTTCGAATTTCATTATTTCTGATTCGTTTAAATTCGGTACTATTCGAATTCGGGAATTCGGATACATCCGAATTTCTGAATAACAAAAATTTGTCCGAATTTAAATTCGAAACGAAACGAACTGCACATGTCTAGTGATATCGGTCTGCAACATGACATCACCCACACACAGTGACATCACAAGGATGCAGCTCCCTGTTTAATGGAAATGTTAGAGGTGTTCGTTCAGGGGTCCCAGCAGCTCCATGATTACCTCCTATATGGGGAGATTTGTATATAATCAGGATAGCAAACTCCAAATGTCATCCAGACTTCCAATCCAAAATCTCATCCACACCATGGATCCATCCAAACCCCATCCCGACCATAGAACCCATCCCAACTCATCCAGACCCCAGATCCATACTAGAGATGTGCGATTCGTTTCGTACGAATCGAAAATTCCAAAATTTCCAAAAATTCGTACATTCGGAAGCATCCGAAATACGAATTTCTAAACTTACGAATTTTATACGAAATACAAAATTTCGTTGACGAATTTCGTTTCAAAAGTGGGAGAGACGGCTCAGACTGGTACTGGTAGTGGATGGGAGATTCAGAATTGGACAAAATAGGAATGTTCGTTAATATCGTTTTATTATTGTCATAATGATTACGATTATTCGTTATGATGAAGTTAAAAACCCAGGAAGTCAGCACAGCACAGGGATGGTGGGAGCCCCTCATAATGAGCATAATGAGTTGACGACATATTGAGAAAGGTATTTTCTGCTTTTTAAATTCATCATAACGAATGTTCGTAATTGTTACGAAAAGTTAACGAATCTAACGAAAATTCGTATTTCGTACGAAACGAATCCAAATTGAATTTCGGACACGAATTACGAAATATTATAATACGAGAATTTTCGTCTAATACGAAACGGAACAAAACTAATTTATTTACGGCGCCCATGTCTAATCCATAACCCCTTTCAGATCCATCAGGACCCTGAATCCCTCCAGCTCCCATTTCCACTCCAGAACCCATCCTAACCCATTTGGACCTCAAATTCTATGCACACCATGGATCCATCTAAACCCCATCCTGAACTTAGAACCCATCCCAACTCATTCAGACTTCAGATCCAAGACCCTATCCATTAGGATCCCCCGAGGTCCCATCTCCACCCCGGAACCCATCCTAACCCATTTGGACCTCAAATCCCATCCACCCCATGGATTCATCCAATCCCACCCTGACCCCACAACCAATGCTAACCAATCCAGGCCTTAAATATCATCTAGACCCCAGATCCAACATGCCATCCAAATCTATCAGGATAATGGATGCCTCCAGAACCCATTTCCGCCCCAGAACTCATCTTAACGTCAAACACCATCCACACCAAGGATTCATCTAAATTCCATCCTGACTTCAGAACCCATCCTAACCCCAGATCCTTAACCCCATCAAGATCCCTTGGGACCCTGGATCCCCCCAGGTCCCATCTCAGCCCCAGAACCCATCCTAACCCACTTGGACCTTAAATTCCATCCACACAATGGATTCATCCAATCCCACCCTGACCAAAGAACCCATCCTAACCAATCTAGACCTTAAATCTAATTCAGACCCCAGATCCAACACCCCATCCAAATCCATCAGGACCATGGATCCCTCCAGGTCCCATTTCCACCCCAGAACTCATCCTAACTTCAAATCCCATCCACACCAGCAGGGCCAGATTAAGAACATCATGGGCCTGGTGCTGAGGATTTTGGTGGGCCTTTTCTAAATAATAAATAAATAAATATGCAAACAATTTTTTGTTATAACAAATTAAATTAGAGAGAGAGAGGGAGGATGAGAAAGAGAGAGAGAGAGTGAGAGAGGGGTAAGGGAGGGAGGATGAGGAAGAAAGGGGGGATGAGAAAGAGAGGATGCGCATGAGCATGCGTGGGAATGACATCAACGCAGCCCGGCCAAGGCAAGTGACCGAAGGCACAGAGCCCAGAAGGAAGACCGGGTGAAAATGGAAGCGCTCAGGACCCGCCGGATTGATCACAGCGCTGGAGGGCTCAGTCTGACAATTTAAATGTACCCTAATGTGCTAATATGCTGTGCATACTTGTACATTATGGCAAAACCTACCTCAGGGCCTCTAAAAAGTAGTAATGTTAGCGAAGTTTACTACCGCTTTATTATCACAGGATCCCAGGAGCCTCTCATGGGGCCCCCTACTGACCCGGTGGCCTTTGGTCAGTGCCTAAGTGCATAGTTGCCAACATTTCAAAAATATTTTTAAGGGGCACTTTTTTCACCAGTGCTATATTTAGAGTAGCTGAGATCCCCTATGTTCCTCTATACATCACAATAGTAATCACAAAATGAAATGAGTACTAATAATGGGGCAGAACAAATATGAGGACTGAGAAGATTTCCTTCAGTTGAACTAACAAAATTGTGCCTATTCTAGATCTGGTAACATTGAGGATATTCTGTATAATTTTAAATAACTGTTTTTTGTGGGTAAGAGGCTTAGGGGAGGAGTATGGACGGTATAAAACTGGGAAGTATGTGCAGGTAATGGAGAGGAATGTGGAGGGTCTAACAGTGGGCACTATGTACAGGAGAGTAGTGTGGAGGGTATGGCAGAAGGCACTATGTACAGGAGAGGAGTTTGAAGGGTATGACAGTGGGCAGCATGCACAGCAGAGGAGTGTGGAGGGTATGACAGAGGGTGGTATGTACCGGAGAGGAGTGTGGAGGGTATGAAAGTGGGCAGTATGTACAGAAGAGCAGTGTGGAGAGTATGACAGTGGGCAGTATGTACAGGAAAGGAATGTGGAGGGTATGATGGGGGCAGTATGTACAGGAGAGAAATGTGGAGAGAAAGATAGTTGGCAGTATGTACAGGAAAGGAGTGTGAAGGGTAAGGTTAGGTTACAGTATGTACAGGAGAGGAGTGTGGAGGGTAAGGTTGGGTTACAGTATGTACAGGAGAGGAGTGTGGATGGTATGATAGCGGGCAGTATGTACAGGAGAGGGGTGTGGAGGGTATAATGGGGGCAGTATGTACAGGAGAGGAGTGTGGAGGGTATGATAGTGGGCAGTATGCACAGGAGAGGAGTGTGGAGGGTATGACAGTCGGCACTATGTACAATAGAGGAGTTTATGAATGTGGGCAGTATGTACAGGAGAGGAGTGTGGAGGGTATGACAGTGAGCAGTATGTACAGGAGAGGAGTGTAGACGGTATGATACTGAGCAGTATGTACATTAAATGTGTGTGGAGGGTAAGACAGTGAGCAGTATGTACAGGAGAAGAGTGTGGAGGGAATGACAGTGGGCAGTATGTACAGGTGAGGAGGGTATGACAATAGGCAGTATGTACAGGAAAGGAATGTGGAGGGTATGAGAGCGAGCAGTATGTAAAGGAGAGGAGTGTGGAGGGTATGACAGCCGGCACTATGTACAATAGAGGAGTTTATGAAAGTGGTCAGTATGTACAGGAGAGGAGTGTGGACAGTATGATACTGAGCAGTATGTACATGAGATGAGTGTGGAGGGTAAGACAGTGAGCAGTATGTACAGAAGAGAAGTGTAGAGGGTATGACAGTGGGCACTATGTATAGGAGAGAAGTGTGGAGGGTATGACAGTGAAGAGTGGGGCGGATATGACAATGGGCAGTATGTACATGATAGAGGTGTGGAGGGTATGACAGTGGGCACTATGTATAGGAGAGAAGTGTGGAGGGTATGACAGTGAACAGTATGTACAGGAGAGGAGTGTGGAGGGTATGATGGTGGGCACTATGTATAGGAGAGAAGTGTGGAGGGTATGACAGTGGACACTATGTATAGGGAAGGAGCGTGGAGGGTATGACAGTGAGCAGTATGCACAGGAGAGGAGTTTGGAGGGTATGACGGTGGGCACTATGTATAGGAGAGAAGTGTGGGGGTATGACAGTGGGTACTATGTATAGGAGAGGAGTGTAAAGGGTTTGACAGTGGGCACTATGTATAGAAGAGGAGTGTGGAGGGTATGACAGGGGGCACTATGTATAGGAGAGGAGTGTGGAGGGTATGACAGTGAGCTGTATGTACAGGAGAGGAGTGTGGAGAGTACGACAGTGGGCACTATGTACAGGAGAGAAGTGTATGACAGCGGGCACTATGTACAGGAGAGGAGTGTGTAGGGTATGACAGTGGGCACTATGTATAGGGAAGGAGCGTGGAGGGTATGACAGTGAGCAGTATGCACAGGAAAGGAGTGTGGAGGGTATAACGGTGAAGTGTGGGGAGGATATGACAATGGGCAGTATGTACAGGATAGAGGTGTGGAGGGTATGACAGTGGGCACTATGTATAGGAGAGAAGTGTGGAGGGTATGACAGTGAACAGTATGTACAGGAGAGGAGTGTGGAGGGTATGACAGAGGGCACTATGTATAGGAGAGAAGTGTGGAGGGTATGACAGTGAAGAGTGGGGAGGATATGACAATGGGCAGTATGTACAGGATAGAGGTGTGGAGGGTATGACAGTGGGCCCTATGTATAGGAGAGAAGTGTGGAGGGTATGACAGTGAACAGTATGTATAGGGAAGGAGCGTGGAGGGTATGACAGTGAGCAGTATGCACAGGAGAGGAGTGTGGAGGGTATGACGGTGGGCACTATGTATAGGAGAGGAGTGTGGAGGGTATGACAGTAGGCACTATGTATAGGAGAGGAGTGTGGAGGGTATGACAGTGAGCTGTATGTACAGGAGAGGAGTGTGGAGAGTACGACAGTGGGCACTATGTACAGGAGAGAAGTGTATGACAGCGGGCACTATGTACAGGAGAGGAGTGTGTAGGGTATGACAGTGGGCACTATGTATAGGAGAGAAGTGTGGAGGGTATGACAGTGAGCAGTATGTACAGGAGAGAAGTGTGGAGAGTATATACAGGTGAAGAGGATAAAGGGAATCTGGGAAGGAAAAATGTAAAGGTTTGTGGAAGGATGTTTAGGGACTGCGTAGTGGGTAAGCGGGCCATACATGGATTGAAATTACGCCAATTAAGCAGAGACCAGCCATAGTCGATCTATGTATGGGCTAGCTGGTTTTACACAAGTCAATCTATTATCTGACTTGAGTACAACCAGCCTGTCAGGTTTTTCCCAAAACAATCAGTGCTGCCAGCTATAGTTAGCAACACTAATCATTGTATTCACAGGCAGAACACAATAACAGTGCAGGAGTGATTGGGGACAGGCTGGGGAGAGATACTTGTCAGTGGCTGGGTAGGCCCTGGCTAGTATCAGAGCCAGATACACACAGGTTACATATGCCACGATCGTTAGAGCGAGAACAATAATTCTAGCACTAGACCCCCTCTGTAACTCTCAACATGTAACCTGTAAAAAAATTTAAAGCATCGCTTAGTATACAACAAAATAAATCGTGATAACTTTAGTGTTTTTTTTATTAATTTTTTTTATAAATCAAACAAACAGTCTCTTTAAAAAAAAAAAACAGGTTTGAAAAATTGCTGCGCAAATACCGTGTAACATAAAAAGTTGCAAAGACCACCATTTTATTCCATAGGGTCTCTGCTAAAACAATATATGATGTTTGAGGGTTCTGAGTAATTTTCTAGCAAAAAACAAATGATGATTTTTACATGTAGGAGAAAAGTTTCAGAATTGGCCTGGGTGGCAAGGGGTTAATTACTATAAGACCCTTTTAACACTGAGGGCGTTTTGCAGGTGCTATAGCGTTAAAAATAGCGCCTGCAATCCGCCCTTAAACAGGTGCTCTATTCATACTGGAGCGGTGCGCTGGCAGGGCATCAGAAAAAGTCCTGCCAGCGACTTCTTTAGAGTGCATTAGGAGCGGTGAACTCACCGCTCCTAATGCGCTCCTGCCCATTAAAATCAATGGGCAGCACCGCCGTATGCCGGAAATACGCCGCTGTAGCGGCACATCTCGGGCGTTTTTTACCCTTTCTCGGTCGCTGGCGGGGGTTAAAAGCGCCCTGCTAGTGGCCGAAATGTGCCGCAAATCCGACGGTAAATCAGCAGCGTTTTACCGCTATTTTACCGCCAACGCTCGGGGCGGCATAGTGTGAAAGCAGTCTTAGTGATATACAAATAATTATGATAAGCACTGTGAGCTCATCCTCTCTGCTGCAGAGTGTGTCAGCTTGTATTTAAACTGGCTGTTCTGTATATAGCTTCTGACAGGCTGCGCAAGCAGCCCCGTATCTCCGGAACCATAAATGATAGCAGCCCCATATTTTGACCAGTGGTGGGGTGGGTCTTCAGTTGCATACCCCCCAAATATGGGGTCTCTGTGGCCCCTGGTCGCCGAGCTACAATCCTCGAAGCCGATCTTTTTTTTTTTTAGATTTTTTTTTTTTTTAGATTTTTTTTTTTTTTTGGGCAAATGGGCCTATCTTGAGGAAGGGGCCTGGAGCTGCAGCTCCAATAGCCCCTATGTTAATCCGGCCCTGCACACCAGGGATTCATCCTAATTCCATCCTGACCTCAGTACCCATCCTAACTCTTCCAGACCCCAGATTCTTAACCCCATTGAGATCCATCAGGACCCTGAATCCCTCCAGCTCTCATTCTCACTCCAGAACCCATTCCAACCAATCGGGACCTTAAATTCCATGCACACCATGGATTAATCCAATCCCCTCTTGACTCAACAAGCCATCCTAACCCATCCAGACCTTGAATCTCATCCCGATCCAATACCTCATCCAGCTCCCATTTCCACCACAGATCCCATCCTAACCTCAAATCCTATTCAGATCAGGGACTCCACCTAATTCCATCCTGACCTCAAAACTCATCTTAACCTATTAGTCCTCCAGATCCATAACCCCATCCAGATCCATCAGGGCTCTGGATCCCTCCAGATCCAATTTCAAACCCAGAACCCATCCTAGCCCATCTGGACCTAAAATCCCATCCACACCATGGATTCATCCAAATTCCATCCTAACCCATCCCAGACCTCAGATCCACGACCCTATCCAAATCAATCAGGACCCTGGATTTCTCCAGATCCCATCTCAACCCCAGAACCATTTTAACCCCAGAACCCATCCTAACCAATTTTTTTACCTCAATTCCCATACAAACCCTGGATCCATTCAGATCCCACCTCCATTCCAGAACCTATCCTGCCTTGATTCCCATCCAGATGCAGTCTCCATCCAAACTCATTCAGACCCCCAATCGTTGAATTATTTTTCTTCTTGGTGGCCCTTGCCGGGATTCATGAGCGGACCCACGAGATGATTGGCCTGATCAGCAGATCATGTGATGGTAATTTTGGGTCTTCATGATGGAATTTAGTGAACTCTCTGTACCGTCTCCAGTTCCCGCAGTTCCCAACGTCATTCTGTCTTATTAGCACAACGTCAATTTCTGGGAGGACAACAATCAGCTTTTCACAGTATTGACCCCGGGAATTGGACTGCAAAAGGTGCGATCGGCCAACTTTCCTCCCAGCAGCCATTGCTCAGCGTGTCTATGACAGGTCTCATTAAAGGCGTATAGATTTTCTGAGTTTCTGGAAAACTGCTAACTTCTATAAAGCCTTGTAGAGTGTTGAGCTGCCGCAGGTTCATTATCATTTATTTTGTATTATAGGGGCCAGGAAAGGCCTTTTCCCTGAGTCATCATCACCAGCAGTGCATGATGGGAAAATATTACTATAGTCTTCGTTGTGGATGTAAAGAGGTGACATGCACAGTGGCCCCATCAGCCTGGGGGAAATGGGCCGTCATACCAAATAAATGCAACCCAAGACAGGCTTTGAGGGTCTAAGGCAGGGGTCTCAAGCTGGTGGCCCTCCAGCTGTTGCAGAACTACAAGTCCCATCATGCCTCTGCCTGTGGGAGTCATGCTTGTAACTGTCAGCCTTGCAATGCCTCGTGGAACTTGTAGTTTCACAACAGCTGGAGGGCCACCAGTTTGAGACCCCTGGTCTAAGGAGATCAGAGTGTGGGAAAACTCTGATGGAAACTGACTAGACATGTGCGATGCGTTTCGTACGAATCGAAAATTTGGATGAATTTCTGAAAATTCGTACATTCGGAAGCATCCGAAATACGAATTTCTATTGTTACGGATTTTAGACGAAATACAAAATTTCGTTGACAAATTTATTTTCGGGAGTGGGAGAGACGGCTCAGACTGGTACTGGTAGTCCATGGGAGATTCAGAATTAGACAAAATAAGAATGTGCGTTAATATCGTTTTATTATTGTCATAATAATTACGATTATTCGTTATGATGAAGTTAAGAACCCAGGAAGTCAGCACAGCACAGGGATGGTGGGAGCCCCTCATAATGAGCACAGGGATGGTGGGAGCCCCTCATAATGAGCACAGCACAGGGATGGTGGGAGCCCCTCATAATGAGCACAGGGATGGTGGGAGCCCCTCATAATGAGCACAGCACAGGGATGGTGGGAGCCCCTCATAATGAGCACAGCACAGGGATGGTGGGAGCCCCTCATAATGAGCACAGCACAGGGATGGTGGGAGCCCCTCATAATGAGCACAGCACAGGGATGGTGGGAGCCCCTCATAATGAGCACAGCACAGGGATGGTGGGAGCCCCTCATAATGAGCACAGCACAGGGAGGGTGGGAGCCCCTCATAATGAGCACAGCACAGGGATGGGGGAGCCCCTCATAATGAGCACAGCACAGGGATGGGGGGAGCCCCTCATAATGAGCACAGCACAGGGAGGGTGGGAGCCCCTCATAATGAGCACAGCACAGGGATGGGGGGAGCCCCTCATAATGAGCACAGCACAGGGATGGTGGGAGCCCCTCATAATGAGCACAGCACAGGGATGGTGGGAGCCCCTCATAATGAGCACAGCACAGGGATGGGGGGAGCCCCTCATAATGAGCACAGCACAGGGATGGTGGGAGCCCCTCATAATGAGCACAGCACAGGGATGGTGGGAGCCCCTCATAATGAGCACAGCACAGGGATGGTGGGAGCCCCTCATAATGAGCACAGCACAGGGATGGTGGGAGCCCCTCATAATGAGCACAGCACAGGGATGGTGGGAGCCCCTCATAATGAGCACAGCACACGGATGGTGGGAGCCCCTCATAATGAGCATAATGAGTCGGCGGCTGCCATATTGAGAAAGGTATTTTTTGCTTTTTAAATTCATCATAACGAATGTTCATAATTGTTCCGAAAAGTTAACGAATCCAACGAAAATTCGTATTTCGTACGAAACAAATCCAAATTGAATTTCGGACACGAATTACGAAATACGAATTTTCGTCTAATATGAAACGAAACAAAATGAATTTATTGACGGCGCACATGTCTAAAACTGACCCAGCTCCTATACCAGCAGACATGGGCCTGGTGGAGAAGTTCCATGTACATCATGGCTTGCTTCACCTCCAAGTCATATGCCGCGTACACACGATCGCAATTTCCCGTCGGAAAAACCTTGGATGGTTTTTCCGACGGAATTCCGCTCAAGCTTGGCTTGCATACACACGGTCACACAAAGGTTCTCTGAACTTTCGACCGTCAAGAACGCACCGGTGACATACAACATTACGACGAGCCGAGATCAATGAAGTTCAATAGGCAGTTCGGCTCTTCTGCTTGATTCTGAGCATGCGTATTTTTTTGCGCGTCCGAATTGCAAACAGACGAACGCAATTTTCCGACAAGAACTTTTTCCGTCTGAAAAATAGAGAACCTGCTCTCAATCTTTTGCTGGTGGAAAGTCCGATGGAGTATACACACGGTCGGAATTTCCGACCAAAAGCTCACATCGGACTTTTGCTGTCGGAATTTCTGATCATGTGTACGTGGCAATAGGCCTGGAGCGGAAGGTGTGGAAATTATGTGGGGCCTTGGTTGCATACATCAGGGAGGAAGGGGGGGGGGGGGCACTGCCATTATCTTATTGCATTCCTCATTATTGGGTACATCAGGGGGGGGCACTGCCATTATCTTATTGCATTCCTTATTATTGGGTACACCAGGGAGGAAGGGGGGGGGGCACTGCCATTGTCTTATTGCATTCTTTATTATTGGGTACACCAGGGAGAAAAGGGGGGGCACAGCCATTATCTTATTGCACTCCTCATTATTGGGTACACCAGGGAGGAGGGGGGGCACTGCCATTATCTTATTGCATTCCTTATTATTGGGTACACCAGGGAGGAGGGGGGGGCACTGCCATTATCTTATTGAATTCCTTATTATTGGGTACACCAGGGTGGATGGGGTTGGGGGCGCTCCCATTATATCATTGCATTCCTTATTATTGGGTACACCAGGGAGGAGGGGGGGTGGGGGGCGCTCCAATTATCTCATTGCATTCCTTATTATTGGGTACACCAGGGAGGAGGGGGGGGGGCACTGCCATTATCTTATTGCACTCCTTATTATTGGGTACATCAGGGAGGTGGGGGGAGAGAGCACAGCCATTATCTTATTGCAATCATTATTGGGTACAGCAGGGAAAAAGAGGGTGGGGGGGCACTGCCATTATCCTATTGCATTCCTTATTATAGGGTACACCGGGGAGGGGGGCACTGCGTTTATTTTATTGCATTCCACATTATTGGGTACACCAGGGAGGAAGGGGAGGGGGGGGGGGCACTGGCGTTATCTTATTATCTTATTGCATTCCTTATTATTGGGTACAACAGGGAGGGGGGGGCACTGCCATTGGATGCAGCATGTTCCTTTGATGGCTACCATGTCTCATTGTGGAGCTGCCATAGAATGCCTTGGATAGTAAGAGAGGGCCCACAGCTCCCTTATCAGAGCTTGGGGCCACATCCCCTGTTCTGGGCCCTCTTTCTACAGGATCTCTAACCCCTAAGCCCATCTCGCCATCTCTGGGCCCTTTCCAGTTCTTTGTCCCCTCTATTCGGCCCCATGTTAGCTCTGCCCAAACCTTCTCCATCTTTTGGGCTCTAATGTCAAGCTCTGAGCACTTTCTAGCTACGGGCCTCCTCTCTCCAGGTTATGGAACTTCCTCCAGCTCTGAGCTTTCTATATTCAGACTCTTTTTAGCTCTTGGTCCCCCCTCCTCTCTTCAGGTCCACTCCATCTCTTGATCCAACATCTCAAGCACCGAGCCCTCTCCAGCTATGGGCTCCCTCTCCCCTGGTTATGGAACCTTCTTCAGCTCTGGGTTCTCTCTGGCTATGGGCCCCCTCTCTTCAGGCCCCCTGCAGGTCTGCGCCCCCCTCTCTTCAGACCCTGTCCAGCTGTGAACCTTAGGGTGACCACATTTCCAAACTGCCATTCAGGGACACTCAGCCTCTCTCACCTTCCCCAAAAAAAGGTGAGGGGGGGCGGGGGGAAATGTAGTCTAGGGGTTGATGGAGAATTTGGCGGCGGGTTATTTGTCAGGTGAATGTGCCACTTGCCACCAGATGCAGTGCCGCTTGCCACCCATAGCCTGCCACCAGATGCAGTGCTGCTGTCACTCCCTGACACGTGCGTAGAAGGAAAGGAGTGGCGTCACTATCTGGAGAGTGAAGATCACACCAGTCCCTGCTGCTTGCCGCTGGGTGCCGGAGAAGGGGGAGGTGCCGAGGTGGGTGGGGACAGCAGTGCTGCACTAGGCGTAGGCATCGATCCCGGTCTCACTGTCTGAGAGTAAATTGTCACTGGTTGCAAGATGCCAGGCAGCACCGGCGCGTCCCTAGCAACCAGTTCCGGAAATGTAGTTTGTAACGGCACCCCAAGTATGAAAGGGGTTAACGCCGTTTAAGATATTCCCTCTCTGGACACACATCCACTGCCGATCCTCCACAGTCAGGCGACCGCTTCACATAGGATTAATCCTTTCAAACATACGAGACAAACACTCTG
Organism: Rana muscosa; assembly: GCA_029206835.1. NCBI lineage: Eukaryota > Metazoa > Chordata > Amphibia > Anura > Ranidae > Rana > Rana muscosa. The sequence goes on from CM055120.1 coordinate 10,377,914, forward strand.
TGTTGAAGATCCAAAACAGGGAATGACTTTATTACAAGCACATGATAACACATTTCTCTTCAAAACCCTTCCCTCCCATCCTTGGGGAACAGGGCGGGTTAAACTGTCCAATGACAATGGTGATACAGGTCAGGTGTGTTCAAACTTCTCTTTCAGTAAACAGTCTTAGCAGGAGGGGTGATTCCCCCCCCTCCTCACAGAAAGATACTTAAACATCCCATAATAGGCAGCCAGACGGTCTACCAGCTCCAATCCACATCACCACAGTAGCAGACTTAATTACCACAAGCCACAATAGACAATAGAATGCAATCACACCCCATCACAGCAAATATTACACAACAGCCAACACCCAATATACACGCAATATATACGATGTATATAGTCCAATGACATAGTTGTTAGTTAGTAGGGGGCGGCTGTGTCCTCCATTTCATTCCGCGACATTGTATTGTCCCGGAATGAAGGTGCCCGGGATCCAGGACAGACATGTCAATTGCGGGACAGTCCCGGGCAATCCGGGACATGTGGGCACCCTAGTGAACCTTCTCTAGCTCTTGTGAACCCTCTCTTTTAGGACCCTGTCCAGCTCTGTCACCCCCACTTCAGGCCCTCAGTACCTCTGGGCCACCCTCACATCGGACCCTGTGCAGCTGTGAGCCCTCTGCAGCTCTGGTGACCCCTCTTATACGACCCTGTCCAGCTTTGGCGACCCCTCTTCAGACCCTCTAAAGCTCTTGGAGCCTGGGTCGGGCTGCATTAGGCAATACACATGAGAGAGATGCTAAGAGTGTTTGTTAATACAATGGAAGAGGTGACTATCCGTGTGCCGCCCTTTTATCTGAACCCCATCCTGCTCTGGGCAGTCATTATGTATAAAATGCTGATGGAGGAAGGAGCTGCTGGTTTCTGTACCATTACTGGTGCTAATGGTGATGGGCCGGGAAGTGAGTCTCACTCATCTGAACGGATTTTGTATTATCACTAAGCGTCTGATCCCGCCTGCTAGACTATATTGCTTTCAGCCCCCTGCTAGGCCTATCTGCTGTGATTGAATTGTGTTATTCTAGGCGCACAGTGCTGCACACAGTGAGCTCATGACAGCCATGGCTAAGGAGATGCCACCATTAACCCCTTCCACACCCAGTAACCAGCGGCTCCTTGGACTCACTTTGCTGGTAGATGTCATTCTAGCAGACAGGTAGCAGAAATTCAGGTGGATTGACATCCTGCATGCCCCACCTTTACAGCACTCTTCATTTACCGGTAGCGGTACACCGGTCATGGATGGCCTCAGGTCCTCTCCAGCTCAGGGCCCATTTGATCAGGTCTCCTACAGCTCTGGGCCCCTCTCCTTAGCTCCTCTCCAACACTGGACTCCATCTCTTTAGGTCCTTTTCTTCTCTGGGCAGTTTTCCTCAGGTTCTCTCCTTCTGTGGGCCTCTTCCCCCCCAGGTTCTCTGCATTTCAGGGCCCCTTTCCATAGGTCATCTCCGTCTCTAGGCCTCCAACTCTGGACATCCTCTCTTCAGGTCCTCTCCAGCTCTGGACTCCATCTCTTTAGGTCCTCTTCTTCTCTGGGCCATTTTCCTCAGGTTCTCTCCTTCTCTGGGCCTCTTCCGCCCAGGTTCTCTGATTTTCAGGGCCCCTTTCCTCAGGCCATCTCCGTCTCTAGGCCTCCATCTCTGGACATCCTCTCTTCAGGTCCTCTCCAGCTCTGGACCCCATCTCTTTAGGTCCTCTTCTTCTCTGGGCCGTTTTCCTCAGGTTCTCTCCTTCTCTGGGCCTCTTCCGCCCAGGTTCTCTGCATTTCAGGGCCCCTTTCCTCAGGTCATCTCCGTCTCTAGGCCTCCATCTCTGGACATCCTCTCTTCAGGTCCTCTCCAGCTCTGGACCCCATCTCTTTAGGTCCTCTTCTTCTCTGGGCCGTTTTCCTTAGGTTCTCTCCTTCTCTGGGCCTCTTCCCCCCAGGTTCTCTGCATTTCAGGGCCCCTTTCCTCAGGTCATCTCCGTCTCTAGGCCTCCATCTCTGGACATCCTCTCTTCAGGTGCTTTACAGCTCTGGGTCCCCTTTCTTCAGGTCCACTCCATCTCTGGTCCCCTCTGTTCAGGTCCTTTCCAGCTCTGCACCCCACTCTTCATGTCATCTCCATCTCTGCCCCCCTTCCTTAGGTTCTTTCCAGCTTAGGCCCCCATCTGTTCAGGTCCTTTCCACCTCTGGGTTATTGTGAGGGGCAGTGATGGGAGGAGTGGATGTGTGAAAGCAGTGATGAGGAGAGTGAATGTGAAGGATGGGGGAGGAAGTAGGTGTGTGGGAGGTAGGTGATAGGGGAAGTTGATGTGTGGGAGTGATAATGAGAGTGTACATGTTTGTGGAGGGGCTTAAAGGGATATTGGATATATGGGTGTGCTAATGGGGGGGTGCAGACTGCAGATGTGTGTGGGAAAAGAGGGATGTGGGGAGCATACAGGTATGTGTGAAGTTGTAAGGATGATGATGGGGTAAGTGGATGTGTGGAGTGGATGATATGATGATGATGGGGTAAGTAGATGCGTGGGGTGGATGGGATGATGATGATGGGGTAAGTAGATGTGTGGGGTGGATGGGATGATGATGATGGGGTAAGTAGATGTGTGGGGTGGATGGGATGATGATGGGGTAAGTGGATGTGTGGGGTAGATGAGATGATGATGGGGTAAACGAATGTGTGGGGTTGATGGGATGATGATGGGGTAAGTGAATGTGTGGGGTGAATGGGATGATGATGATGACACATCCACTTACCCCATCATCATCCCATCCACTCCACACATCCACTTACCCAGTGGATGTGTGGAGTGGATGGGATGATGATGGGGTAAGTGAATGTGTTGGGTAGATGGGATGATGATGGCGTAAGTGGATGTGTGGAGTGGATGGGATGATGATGATGGGGTAAGTGGATGTGCGGGGTAGATAGGATGATGATGATGGCGTAAGTGGATGTGTGTTGTAGATGGGATTATGATGGGGTAAATGGATGTGCGGGGATGATTGGATTATGATGGGGTAAGTGGATGTGTGTTGTAGATGGGATTATGATGGGGTAAGTGGATGTGTGGGGTGGATGGGATGATGATGGAGTAAGTGGATGTGTGGGGTAGATGGGAGGATGATGATAGGGTAAGTGGATGTTTGGGGTTGATGGGAGGATGATGGGGTAAGTGGATGTGCGGGGTTGATGGGAGGATGATGGGGTAAGTGGATGTGTGAGGTTGATGGGAGGATGATGGGGTAAGTGGATGTGTGGGGTGGATGGGATGATGATGGGGTAAGTGGATGTGCGGGGTGGATGAGATGATGATAGGGTAAGTGGATGTGTGGGGTTGATGGGAGGATGATGGGGTAAGTGGATGTGCGGGGTTGATGGGAGGATGATGGGGTAAGTGGATGTGCGGGGTTGATGGGAGGATGATGGGGTAAGTGGATGTGTGGGGTGGATGGGATGATGATGGGGTAAGTGGATGTGCGGGGTTGATGGGAGGATGATGGGGTAAGTGGATGTGCGGGGTTGATGGGAGGATGATGGGGTAAGTGGATGTGTGGGGTGGATGGGATGATGATGGAGTAAGTGGATGTGTGGGGTAGATGGGAGGATGATGATAGAGTAAGTGGATGTGTGGGGTAGATGGGAGGATGATGATAGGGTAAGTGGATGTTTGGGGTTGATGGGAGGATGATGGGGTAAGTGGATGTGCAGGGTTTATGGGAGGATGATGGGGTAAGTGGATGTGTGGGGTGGATGGGATGATGATGGGGTAAGTGGATGTGTGGGGTTGATGGGAGGATGATGGGGTAAGTGGACGTTTGGGGTGGATGGGAGGATGATGGGGTAAGTGGATGTGTGGGGTTGATGGGAGGATGATGGGGTAAGTGGATGTGTGGGGTTGATGGGAGGATGATGGGGTAGGTGGATGTGTGGAGTGGATGGGATGATGATGGGGTAAGTGGACGTTTGGGGTTGATGGGATGATGATGGGGTAAGTGGACGTTTGGGGTGGACGGGATGATGATGGGGTAAGTGGATGTGTGGGGTTGATGGGATGATGATGGGGTAGGTGGACGTTTGGGGTTGACGGTCACGGGATGATGATGGGGTAAGTGGATGTGTGGGGTGGACGGTCACGGGATGATGATGGGGTAAGTGGACGTTTGGGGTCAATGGGACAAGTGGATGGGTGGTTGGGGGCGGGGGTTGGAGAGCTGTGATAGGGGGGATTGATTATGTATTGGATGGGGGCGCCCAAATCCTTCTTGTTTTTGGAAATACGATGACCGGTGATCCATTCATCTGCCATTGATCTGTGTATTGGGTTTATGGGCTGACAATCAATTCTCATCTTAATTGTGTGAAGAGGATAAAGAGGACCTGTCTGGAAGAGATGAGATTTGTGTAGATTGGAGTCCTCAGCAGAGTCCGCTCTCCACCATAAACCTGATTTGATTTCTCTGATCTGCCATTAGCGGAGCTCCGGGGAGGTTTATATGTTAAACAGGTTGTGTTACTTATAGAAGAAGACGTTACCGATATCTCGCCATTCCGCCATCAGATCTGCCGTGGAAAAGCGTGTTTGGCGAGCAATGAGCGGAGATACAGATGTGAAGATTGCAATTCTCGTGTCTAATGGAGTACGGCACTGATTGGCCCAATAAGGCGACGCGACTTGTGAAATATAAATGGCGTTCATCTAAGGTTTCATTTGCCGCGGAGAAAATGGCCTTTCTATCTGGAGACGGTGGAGAGGAAAAGTTGGAACGCGTCGGGTAATAGCTGCATTTACAAGACAGCAAATTGAAATCTCTGACATTGGAACCGCGAAAAAGGAAGAAGACTTTTTTTTTTTTCCTATTTATTTTTTCGGCTTTCCTCATTGCGCTGTGTGTAAGGGCGGAGAGCGGCGGCTTTAATAACGGTGTAATGGGAGAAGGCGGCGGAGATGGCGAGAGGTGAGGCCTAGGCGGGGGGACATTAGCGTCTGTAACATTGTCACTGGAAATGTAAATTGACGTGCTGAATAGTCAACAGACACAGCTGGCTGCCCCCAAGCAGAAGGTACAGGAATCTTGTCACTGACAGATGAAGTATTTGTTAAAGGACTAATCGGGGAAATTGCGTTCCATCAGACGGTGGGAAAATGGCGCCGTGCTTGGCCGCACAGGTTGTGTGGTGGAGAGTTGGCAGGATCTTCCACTCGTCTCTCTAGCAGATTATCGTATGTATAGTTATATGACATAAGACCCCGATATACACTATATTATCAAAAGTATTGGGACGCCTGCCTTTACACACAACATGAACTTTAATGGCATCCCAGTCTTAGTCCGGAGGGTTCAATATTGAGTTGGCCCCCGCCCCGCCCTTTGCAGCTATAGCAGCTTCAACTCTTCTGGGAACGCCGTCCACAAGGTTTAGGAGTGTGACTATGGGAATGTTTAACCATTCTTCCAGAAGCGTATATGTGAGGTCCGGCGCTGATGTTAGACAAGAAGGCCTGGCTCACAGTCGCCACTCTAATTCATGCCAAAGGTGTTCTATCGGGTTGAGGTCAGGACTTTGTGCAGGCCAGTCGCGTTCCTCCACCCCAAACTCGCTCATCCATGTCTTTATGGACCTTGCTTTGTGCACTGGTGCGCAGTCATGTTGGAACAAGAAGGTGCCATCCCCAAACTGGTCCCACAAAGTTGGGAGCATGAAATTGTCCAAAATATCTTGGTATGCTGACACCTTAAGAGTTCCCTTCACTGGAACTAAGGGGCCAAGCCCAACCCCTGAAAAACAACTTTGTCCTTCAGTAATATTATACGGAGAATGTTATTAGCCTAATGGCAGAACCATGGAAGGCAGAACCATGGAAGGCAGAACCATGGAAGGCAGAATCATGGAAGGCTGAACCATGGAAGGCTGAACCATGGAAGGCAGAATCATGGAAGGCTGAACCATGGAAGGCAGAACCATGGAGGGCTGAATCCTGGAAGGCAGAACCATGGAGGGCTGAATCATGGAAGGCAGAACCATGGAAGGCTGAACCATGGAAGGTAGAACCATGGAAGGCTGAACCATGGAAGGCAGAACCATGGAGGGCTGAATCATGGAAGGCAGAACCATGGAAGGCTGAACCATGGAAGGTAGAACCATGGAAGGCTGAACCATGGAAGGCAGAACCATGGAGGGCTGAATCATGGAAGGCAGACCGATGGAAGGCTGAATCATGGAAGGCAGAACAATGGCAGAACCATGGATGGCTGAATCATGGAGGGCTGAATCATGGAAGGCAGAACCATGGCAGAACCATGGAAGGCTGAACCATGGAAGGTAGAACCATGGAAGGTAGAACCATGGAGGGCTGAATCATGGAAGGCAGAACTACGGAGGGCTGAATCATGGAAGGCAGACTGATGGAAGGCTGAATCATGGAAGGCAGAACAATGGCAGAACCATGGATGGCTGAATCATGGAAGGCAGAGGGAAGAGCAGATCCTTCTAGTGGAGATAAGCAGATTGGGATATTTAGATGTAGCACCCTGGTGTTTAGGCAGGGTTGATAGTAAATTTAGTTTGCCAGGCGGTAGTTGTCCTGGTTAATTCTTAGTAGATCCACTGATTCCTCTCTAGTTCTGGACTTGCTGCACCTTCCCTCTTCTGTCACTAGGTGGCGTTATGCTGGTGACATTAGATAGACAAGGGCTTAGCAAGGTCAGGTTATGAATGGATGGGGTGTCTCAGCCAATTGGCGGGGTTACCTTAGAACTTTGGCCTGCTGGGAGAGCCTATTTATTTTGGTGGAGTCAGGTGATCTGGGTTCTGTGTCACCTGGACTGCTGTCTGGGTGGACGTGTGTTACGCTGCTAGGCCAGAAGCCTGAGGCCTATCCCGGGGACATCTGGCTGCTAGGCTGTCTGAGGGCCTATCCAGAAGCAGGAGAAGCAGCACAGGGTTGGGACTGCAGAATTGGAGTCCAACCGAGAGTAACGGTTCAGTCGGACAGGGAACCAGTTGTGGTCGGACGTAGAGGGGAAGCTGACGCCACTAAGGGACCATCCACCTTGTTAATGGAGACCACTGTGAGTAAGCTGGAGGCAGTACCAGAGCAGTCTTCTCACCAGCCGTAGACAGTGAAGAAGTGGGAAAACTTCAGCGAGTGCCAAGCCAGGGACCCAGTGGGACAGTAAAGGTGACGCTTGAGGAGCATCAGTGAGTGCCAAGCCAGGGACCCCGCAGGGAAGCGGGTGTGACACTTGAGGAAGATACTGAGTCATGAAAGTGGAAGAGCTCAGGGGATCCTGTGGCGATTGGGTCTGAGAGTCTATGGAGAGACTAGGAGCTCCGTGAGTGAAGATCTACAGTGAGAGACTGTAAAGTGCGAGGAGAACTATTCTGTGTTGCCAATAGTTAAAGTGGAGTTCCACCCAAAAATGGAACTTGCACTTTAAGGGAAGGTGACCCCCTGACATGCCACATTTGGCATGTCATTTTTTTTGGGGGGGGGCGGAAACCTAGGCCCCCTCGGCGGCGGAAGTAACCTCACCTCAGCCCCCTCCCTCTCCGCAATCATCTGGGACACATCACAGGTCCCAGGTGATTGCTCCGCCAGTCACGGTGAGCAGCGCGGCTCACGCATGAGCAGGGTGGCTCGCACATGCGTGCATGCGCAGCTCGGCTCGTGAATGCGCAGTGTGTGCCCAGGTGTGAAGCCGGGTGCCCACATTGACAATCCCGGCACCGCATAGAGGAGGGGGAGACAAGCGGGGCTTTGTTCCCCCGCATCGCTGGACCCTGGGACGGGTAAGCGTCCGATTAATAAAAGTCAGCAGCTGCAGTATTTGTAGCTGCTGACTTTTAATATTTTTATTTTTTTTAGGCGGACCTCCGCTTTTAGTAAAACTACCATTAGTGACTGTTACAAGATTTGTTGCCATAGGAGACGGCGGTCCTACCTATACAGAAGTGGTGTCCGGCTGGAGGCCTTCACCTGTATAGCTGTCTACCTATAGAAGTCTCAGAGTCTGCCAATTATCATTGCATCTACCTGAGGGTGTCCTGGCCCTAACCCTCTCTCCCACAGCTCTGTTAAGAGACAATAAATCTCTTTTGCATTCAAAAAGTGTCTGGCGCTAGAGCTGCACGATTCTGGCTAAAATGAGAATGACAATTTTTTTGCTTAGAAGATAGATCACGATTCTCGCAGCGTAACATCGTCTTTCACATTAAAACAAAAAAAATTGGGCTAACTTTACTTTTCTTTTTATTGATTGAAGTGTGTTTTTTCCCCAAAAAATTGCATTTGAAAGACCGCTGGGCAAATACAGTGTGACATAAAATATTGCAGCCATTGCCATTTTATTCCCTAGGGTCTCTGCTAAATTATATATAATGTTTGGGGGTTCCAAGTAATTTTCTAGCAAAAAATATTGATTTTAACGTAAGAAACAAAGTGCCAGAAAAAGATTTGGAAAGTGGTTAAACTTCCTGCATATGTTTTTGCTCTAAGAAGGAAGTTGGTTACAAAGTTTGATGTTGTTACAAACTTGGCAGACTGCCCGATTTTTTTCCTAAAGCGGAGGTGCAGCCAGATTTTATTTTATTTTTTTAAAGTCAGCAGCTACTAAAACTGTAGCTGCTGACTTTTAATAAGGACACTTACCTGTCCTACTCGCCCGCGATGTCGGTCCCGCCACGGCGATCGATCGCTGCTGGCAGGTCCCGGCTCCTCCATCCTGACTAAGGGAAACAGGCAGTGAAGCCTTCACTGCCCGTTTCCTACTGCGCATGCGCCACTCGCACGGCGCTTTGTGAATGGGGGGCTTGCCTCCTGGGATACACACAGTTCCCAGAAGGCAGCGCGCCCCATTCACAAGAAGAGGGAAACGGAAGTTCTCAATCCGGGGATAGCGGAAGGAGACCCACCGCGGATTAGGAGAGGAACATTAGAGGCAGATTAGGGGACTTCCGCATAGCAACGGGCATTTCGGGTGAGTATAAAAAAAAAAAATTTCCTATTAATTTTTTTCTTTTTTTATAGGATTTTTAATGTAAAAAAAAAATTCTGGGTGGACTTCCGCTTTAATGCCCGGTACACACGATCCAATTATCGGGCGAATGATCGTCCGTTTTTTTTTTTTTGCATGCTAATCTCACGTCGAATCTGATGCGTTTACTAACGTCACGAAAATTCTCGTACGACAGAATAAAAAATCGGAAGTGATGTCATGTGTTGTAATACATTTGTATTGCATTTTCGAATGACAGCTGTACTGATTAAAGGAAAATCGTACGATCTGGCATCGTACGGAAAAAAATTCCGTGCATGCCTGATAGAATAATATCGGATGAACTGTCCTGATCGGCTCTCGAAAGCCCTGTACCAACGATCCGATTATCGTACCATCGTTTCGAAAGCGGCATTTTTCGTACGATCTTCGGATCGTGTACACGGGGCTTAACACACAGAAGTTTATCCCTTTGATCTAAGAACAAAGCATTAATGCCGCGTACAACACGACCGTTTTTCATGACGAGAAAAATGCCAATTTTTTTATTTGGTCATTAAAAACGATCGTTGTGTGGGCTCCAGGGCATTTTTCACAACGTGAAAAATGACCATTAAAAATTTGGAACATGCTCTAATTTTTCTCGTCATGAAAAACGGCCGTGTGTAGGCTTTAACGACGTGAAAAAAAAATGCGCATGCTCAGAAGCAAGTGATGAGACGGGAGCGCTCGTTCTGGTAAAACTAGCGTTCGTAATGGAGATAGCCCATTCGTCACGCTGTAACGGACTGAAGAGCACGAGGCTGAAAAGCGCGAATCGTCTCTCACCAAACTTTACTAACACGAGGATCAGCAAAAAGCAGCCCAACGGGTGGCGCCATCCGAATGGAACTTCCCCTTTATAGTGCCGTCGTACATTTCGTACGTTACCGCGCTTTGCTCGAGCGTTTTTTTTCACGATCGTGTGTAGGCAAGGCAGGCTTGAGAAGAATCACGTAGAGAAAAACAGCGTTTTTTTCAATGACATTAAAAACGGTCGTGTGTACGCGGCATAAATTAGAACGAAGCGTTAGTTACAATGTTTCCCGTTAAAAACTTGGCAGACTGGCCGGATATTTTCTTTTGACAGCTGAGTGAGCAGATAAAGTCTCTCCACTTGTTATATGAAAGAATTGGCAAACTCTGCGTTGGAGATCGTCAGGGGGGGTTGAATCGAGATCACGATTTTTTTTTACGATTAATTGTGCAGCTCTATCTGGCGCCCATCACTCCATTTTGCATCACACCCACCATGCCTTGTAACCCACCCTACAAAGCTCTGGTGGTCACCATTAGATCTTTGGAGGTCCCCGGGACTTTGCTACAAAATGAATGTGTGGAAACCTGTTCTTCTGTAATTAGAGTCCAGCTCAGTGCCAGGGACAGGCGGGCGCAGTGGGCACTATGATGCCAGTTTATTGGCTCTTCTCGGAGTGGCCAGTAGGTGAATTCGCGTTTGGGAGAGAATTGGTTGGGACGATGCTCTGTGGGGGTCATTCGTTGTACATTTCATTTGAAGTCACATTCTATATTTTCCATTATATAGGTTTTTTTTTTTTTGTTCTTTTGGGTTCAGCTTTGATGGACACCTGACTATCTCGGTACATAGAAGCGTTCGGTAGGAGGTGAGGTGGACAGGTCGGTGTCGCTGGCTGTCTACCAACAATCCTGGAGCCGTTTAGCTCCCAGCTACTCATCTCGCCTCCATTTCCCCGATTCTATTATGAATGGTGTTCCTGGGTCCCCGGTGACCGCAGATCTCGCTGCATATGATAATAATATACATCGAATATATTCAGCATCTCATCACTGGATGAAATCATGACTATTAATGGGAAATATGGAGAATCCCGGGATTCGGGATCTCAGAATGAAGGGTCGGATGTTATCTGTGCTGCAATGGAGGTCGAAGGCTGGACGGGCGCTCCATTGTGCCAGGACAATCTCTAACCATGATGAACCATGAATAGGTGATAACACCGGAGATGGGTCATCCAGGGAATATCCGATCAGAAGGAATTACCCCCGGGGGAGGGCAGACTGGACCATCCTTCATGGGGGGGGGGGGCGGGGGGGGTTAGCCTTCCTCTGGATCCTGTATATTTATTTATTCAGTTGGTTTTCCTCCATTGGTTGGACCTGACCAGAGCTGGCCAGACACTGGTAGAATTTAGCATTTTATTAACATTCTTTCCATTCTCTAATGGTTGGGGGGGGGGGGGGTCAAATCAACATTCATTAATGATAACAGTGACCATGGAAAAAGCAGTGACCGAAATGATCGTAGTGACCGCAGTGACCATAGTAAAATCAGTGACAAAAGTGACTGAAATGACCGTAGTGACCGAAATGATCGTAGTGACCGCAGTGACCATAGTAAAAGCAGTGACAAAAGTGACTGAAATGACCGTAGTGACCGAAATGATCGTAGTGACCGCAGTGACCATAGTAAAATCAGTGACAAAAGTGACTGAAATGACCGTAGTGACCGAAATGATCGTAGTGGCCTCAGTGACAGCAGTGACTGAAATTATCGTAGTGACTGTAGTGACAAAAGTGACCGAAATGACCGTAGTGACCTCAGTGACAGCAGTGACTGAAATGATCGTAGTGACCTCAGTGACAGCAGTGACTGAAATTATCGTAGTGACTGTAGTGACAAAAGTGACCGAAATGACCGTAGTGACCGAAATGATCGTAGTGACCTCAGTGACAGCAGTGACTGAAATTATTGTAGTGACTGTAGTGACAAAAGTGACCTCAGTGACAGCAGTGACTGAAATGATCGTAGTGACCGTACTGACAGCAGTGACTGAAATGATCATAGTGACCGTACTGACAACAGTGACTGAAATGATCGTAGTGACCTCAGTGACAGCAGTGACTGAAATGATCATAGTGACCGTACTGACAGCAGTGACTGAAATGATCGTAGTGACCTCAGTGACAGCAGTGACTGAAATGATCATAGTGACCGTACTGACAGCAGTGACTGAAATGATCATAGTGACCGTACTGACAGCAGTGACTGAAATGATCGTAGTGACCGTACTGACAGCAGTGACTGAAATGATCATAGTGACCTCAGTGACAAAAGTGACCGAAATGACCGTAGTGACCGAAATTATCGTAGTGGCCTCAGTGACAGCAGTGACTGAAATTATCGTAGTGACTGTAGTGACAAAAGTGACCGAAATGACCGTAGTGACCTCAGTGACAGCAGTGACTGAAATGATCGTAGTGACTGTAGTGACAAAAGTGACCGAAATGACCGTAGTGACCGAAATGATCGTAGTGACCTCAGTGACAGCAGTGACTGAAATTATTGTAGTGACTGTAGTGACAAAAGTGACCTCAGTGACAGCAGTGACTGAAATGATCGTAGTGACCGTACTGACAGCAGTGACTGAAATGATCATAGTGACCGTACTGACAGCAGTGACTGAAATGATCATAGTGACCGTACTGACAGCAGTGACTGAAATGATCGTAGTGACCTCAGTGACAGCAGTGACTGAAATGATCATAGTGACCGTACTGACAGCAGTGACTGAAATGATCGTAGTGACCTCAGTGACAGCAGTGACTGAAATGATCATAGTGACCTCAGTGACAGCAGTGACTGAAATGATCATAGTGACCGTACTGACAGCAGTGACTGAAATGATCGTAGTGACCGTACTGACAGCAGTGACTGAAATGACCACAGTGACCTCAGTGACAAAAGTGACCGAAATGACCGTAGTGACCGAAATGACCATAGTGACCTCAGTGACAGCAGTGACTGAAATGATCGTAGTGACCGTACTGACAGCAGTGACTGAAATGATCATAGTGACCGTACTGACAGCAGTCACTGAAATGATCGTAGTGACCTCAGTGACAGCAGTGACTGAAATGATCATAGTGACCGTACTGACAGCAGTGACTGAAATGATCATAGTGACCGTACTGACAGCAGTGACTGAAATGATCATAGTGACCGTACTGACAGCAGTGACTGAAATGATCGTAGTGACCGTACTGACAGCAGTGACTGAAATGATCGTAGTGACCGTACTGACAGCAGTGACTGAAATGATCATAGTGACCGTACTGACAGCAGTGACTGAAATGATCATAGTGACCGTACTGACAGCAGTGACTGAAATGATCATAGTGACCGTACTGACAGCAGTGACTGAAATGATCGTAGTGACCGTACTGACAGCAGTGACTGAAATGATCGTAGTGACCGTACTGACAGCAGTGACTGAAATGATCATAGTGACCGTACTGACAGCAGTGACTGAAATGATCGTAGTGACCTCAGTGACAGCAGTGACCTCAATGACCGTAGTGACCGAAATGACAGCAGTGACTGAAATGATCGTAGTGACCGTACTGACAGCAGTGACTGAAATGATCGTAGTGACCGTACTGACAGCAGTGACTGAAATGATCATAGTGACCGTACTGACAGCAGTGACTGAAATGATCGTAGTGACCTTAGTGACAGCAGTGACTGAAATGATCGTAGTGACCGTACTGACAGCAGTGACTGAAATGATCATAGTGACCGTACTGACAGCAGTGACTGAAATGATCGTAGTGACCGTACTGACAGCAGTGACTGAAATGATCATAGTGACCGTACTGACAGCAGTGACTGAAATGATCGTAGTGACCTCAGTGACAGCAGTGACCTCAATGACCGTAGTGACCGAAATGACAGCAGTGACTGAAATGATCGTAGTGACCGTACTGACAGCAGTGACTGAAATGATCGTAGTGACCGTACTGACAGCAGTGACTGAAATGATCATAGTGACCGTACTGACAGCAGTGACTGAAATGATCGTAGTGACCTTAGTGACAGCAGTGACTGAAATGATCATAGTGACCTTAGTGACAGCAGTGACTGAAATGATCGTAGTGACCGTACTGACAGCAGTGACTGAAATGATCGTAGTGACCTTAGTGACAGCAGTGACTGAAATGATCGTAGTGACCGTACTGACAGCAGTGACTGAAATGATCGTAGTGACCGTACTGACAGCAGTGACTGAAATGACCACAGTGACCATAGTAAAAGCAGTGACAGCAGTGACCGAAATGACCGTAGTGACAGCAGTGACTGAAATGATCGTAGTGACAGCAGTGACTAGGCTGGATCAAAAAGCCTGGGAACCACAGCACACAAATGAACTCTTTCCTATATAGAGGTCTGTATAGAGGTAGGTAGGTATAGAGGTAGGTAGGTAGAGAGGTACAGAGGTATGTCTGTGTATAGGAAGGTTAGTATAGAGGTAGGTAGGTATAGAGGAAGGTTGGTATAGAGGTAGGCAGGGCTGCTGTTAGAAATCACGGGGGCCCTATACAGCCTACCTGGCAGGGCCCCCCTCAAATGTATCAAAACAACATTTTCACTAAAAATATACTAAAATCATTCTTAGCGGACACAAAGATAACAGAGAAGCTGTGTGAATTAGCCCTTTTTTATTTAGTTTTTTTACATATTTGAACAAAAACATTTTATTATTTAAAAAAGAAAAAAGAAAGTTTTGAAAAAAAAATATTTTACAATTTTTACAAAAAAATGTTTACAATTTTTTTAATACAATAATTTTATAAAATTTTACAAGGGATTAAAACAATGCAGGGTTACAATTTTTTTATTTTTTTTTATGGGACAGGGAAGCCGTCAGCTGTGTCTGTGTCTCTCCCTGCAGCAGCTGAAAGTCGGCGGGAGGGAGAGAAACCATCTTCCAGCTGCTGCAGAGAGTCACATAGGGCATCCTGTAATTGCCCCTCCAACCGACCGCATTGATTTTCTCTGCTGTTTGGGCTCCCCTGTGAGCCCGGGTCCCCTACAAGAGGACTAGTGCCCCCCCCCCTATCAGCAGCCCTGGAGGTAGGTCTGTATAGAGGTAGGTAGTTATAGAAGCAGGTGTGTCTAAAGGCAAGTTCGTATAGAGGTAGGTAGGTATAGAGGCAGGTCTGTGTACAGGTAAGTTGGTATAGAGGTAGGTATGCATAGAGGTAGGTAGGTATAGAGACAGGTCGGCGGGAGGGAGAGAAACCATCTTCCAGCTGCTGCAGAGAGTCACATAAGGCACCCTGTAATTGCCCCTCCAACGGACCGCATTGATCTCCTCTGCTGTTTGGGCCCCCCTGTGAGCCCGGGTCCCCTACAAGAGGACTGGTGGTCCCCCCCTATCAGCAGCCCTGGAGGTAGGTCTGTATAGAGGTAGGTAGTTATAGAAGCAGGTGTGTCTAAAGGCAAGTTGGTATAGAGGTAGGTAGGTAAAGAAGCAGGTGTGTCTAAAGGCAAGTTGGTATAGAGGTAGGTCTGCATAGAGGTAGGTAGGTATAGAGGCAGGTCTGTGTACAGGTAAGTTGGTATAGAGGTAAGTCTGCATAGAGGTAGGTAGGTATAGAGGCAGGTCTGTGTACAGGTAAGTTGGTATAGAGGTAGGTATGCATAGAGGTAGGTAGGTATAGAGACAGGTCTGTAGAGAGGTAGGTAGTTATAGAAGCAGGTCTGTGTACAGGTAGGTTGGTATAGAGGTAGGTCTGGCACCTCTGGTGAGTTCTCCCTCTCAGTGTCTCGGGCCCCTGCAATCTGGGGCCATTCTGGGATAAGTATTCTAATAGGTAATCTCTCTGGCCAATAGAAGAATTAGAAGGGGGTGGGGTCAGAACGTGGCTGTTATCGGATTCGCTGGAAAATCATCAGCTAAAAAGATCAATTCTATAAATGAGAAGATTTCCAATCCAGAAAACTTCCAGGGAAATTGGGTGGGGTCTTCAGAGAGTCTTCCATGTAATATTTTCCTGGAATTCCTTCTACAAGTGACCCGGACATTCTCGCACTTTGCTGTTCCATATTTTGATTATTTCCTAGGTTATAGCCGGAAATGCTCCCTCTAGTGGTCAGAACCTGAGACTGTCCCGATGACTGCTGAGATAAGGTCAGTTGTCAGGTCAGACTCTCCATAGACAGAGAGGGAAGAACAGTAAAGTGGCGTCACTGCGTCGCGGTGTGAGGATGGAGAATACCGATCTCCTGGCTCTGGGTATTGATGGGACTCTGAAGAGGACCTGTCACAATCGATTCATTGTCAGCCTTCGCCCAGGGAAGAAGATTCTAGAACCGGACTGGACACAACGTGGCCCCTGTCTATGTTGGCGCTATCACAGTTATAGATATCCGGGTGGATTTTCCGCTCGGCTCCGGAAGGATCGTCCTTCTAAATATAAACCTGCCTGAGAGCGATCCGGCCTTTGTAAAGATTTCTTAATAATCCGGAAGAAAAATGAGCCGTCACCTCGTATGGATTAACCCGGCTGGACGGTAATATGCCGCATTAATGAGATTTCATCCGCCATAGACGCCGGGTTTGGTTGGATAAAAGCTGCTAATTAGAAAACGGTAATTGCACAAACGCAAGTCGATGGCCAGAAGGAGAAATCTCTCCATCAATGACTTATTCCAGAACCTTCCATGTCCAGAACAACGGAAACTCCAAATCCCTCCATCAATGACTTATTCCAGAACCTTCCATGTCCAGAACAACGGAAACTTCAAATCCCTCCATCAATGACTTATTCCAGAACCTTCCATGTCCAGAACAATGGAAACCCCAAATCCCTGCATCAATGACTTATTCCAGAACCTTCCATGGCCGGAACTAAGGAAACCCCAAATCTCTCCATCAATGACTTATTCCAGAACCTTCCATGTCCAGAACAACGGAAACCCCAAATCCCTCCATCAATGACTTATTCCAGAACCTTCCATGTCCAGAACAACGGAAACCCCAAATCCCTCCATCAATGACTTATTCCAGAACCTTCCATGTCCAGAACAATGGAAACCCCAAATCCCTCCATCAATGACTTATTCCAGAACCTTCCATGTCCAGATTCAGAACAATGGAAATCCCAAATCCCTCTATCAATGACTTATTCCAGAACCTTCCATGTCCAGAACAATGGAAACCCCAAATCCCTGCATCAATGACTTATTCCAGAACCTTCCATGTCCAGAACAATGGAAACCCCAAATCCCTCCATCAATGACTTATTCCAGAACCTTCCATGGCCGGAACTCAGGAAACCCCAAATCCCTCCATCAATGACTTATTTCAGAACCTTCCATGTCCAGAACAACGGAAACTCCAAATCCCTCCATCAATTACTTATTCCAGAACCTTCCATGGCCGGAACTCAGGAAACCCCAAATCCCTCCATCAATGACTTATTTCAGAACCTTCCATGGTTGGAACTAAGGAAACCCCAAAATCCCTCCATCAATGACTTATTCCAGAACCTTCCATGGCCGGAACTAAGGAAACCCCAAATCCCTCCATCAATGACTTATTCCAGAACCTTTCATGGCCGGAACTACAGAAACCCCAAATCCCTCCATCAATCACTTATTCCAGAACCTTCCATGTCCAGAACAACGGAAACCCCAAATCCCTCCATCAATGACTTTTTCCAGAACCTTCCATGGCCGGAACTAAGGAAACCACAAATCCCTCCATCAATGACTTATTCCAGAACCTTCCATGGCCGGAACTAAGGAAACCCCAAATCCCTCCATCAATGACTTATTCCAGAACCTTCCATGTCCAGAACTACGGAAACCCCAAATCTCTCCATCAATTACTTATTCCAGAACCTTCCATGGCCGGAACTAAGGAAACCCCAAATCTCTCCATCAATGACTTATTCCAGATCCTTCCATGGCCGGAACTAAGGAAACCCCAAATCTCTCCATCAATGACTTATTCCAGAACCTTCCATGTCCAGAACAAAGGAAACCCCAAATCCCTCCATCAATTACTTATTCCAGATCCTTCCATGTCCAGAACAATGGAAACCCCAAATCTCTCCATCAATGACTTATTCCAGAACCTTCCATGTCCAGAACAATGGAAACCCCAAATCCATCCATCAATTACTTATTCCAGAACCTTCCATGCCCAGAACAACGGAAACCCCAAATCCCTTCATCAATGACTTATTCCAGAACCTTCCATGTTCAGAACAACGGAAACCCCAAATCCCTCCACCAATGACTTATTCCAGAACCTTCCATGTCCAGAACAAAGGAAACCCCAAATCCCTCCATCAATGACTTATTCCAGAACCTTCCATGGCCCGAAAAATGGAAACCCCAAATCTCTCCATCAATGACTTATTCCAGAACCTTCCATGTCCAGAACAACGGAAACCCCAAATCCCTCCATCAATGACTTATTCCAGAACCTTCCACGGCTGGAACTACAGAAACCCCAAATCTCTCCATCAATGACTTATTCCAGAACCTTCCATGGCCGGAACTAAGGAAACCCCAAATCCCTCCATCAATGACTTATTCCAGAACCTTCCATGTCCAGAACAACAGAAACCCCAAATCCCTCCATCATTGACTTATTCCAGAACCTTCCATGGCCGGAACTAAGGAAACCCCAAATCCCTCCATCAATGACTTATTCCAGAACCTTCCATGTCCAGAACAACGGAAACCCCAAATCCCTCCATCAATGACTTATTCCAGAACCTTCCATGGCCAGAACAATGGAAACCCCAAATTCCTCCATCAATGACTTATTCCAGAACCTTCCATGGCCAGAACAACGGAAACCCCAAATTCCACCATCAATGACTTATTCCAGAACCTTCCATGTCCAGAACAACAGAAACCCCAAATCCCTCCATCAATGACTTATTCCAGAACCTTCCATGTCCAGAACAATGGAAACCCCAAATCCCTCCATCAATGACTTATTCCAGAACCTTCCATGTCCAGAACAAAGGAAACCCAAAATCCCTCCATCAATGACTTATTCCAGAACCTTCCATGTCCAGAACAATGGAAACCCCAAATCCATCCATCAATGACTTATTCCAGATCCTTCCATGTCCAGAACAATGGAAACCCCAAACCCCTCCATCAATTACTTATTCCAGAACCTTCCATGTCCAGAACAATGGAAACCCCAAATCCATCCATCAATGACTTATTCCAGATCCTTCCATGTCCAGAACAATGGAAACCCCAAATCTCTCCATCAATGACTTATTCCAGAACCTTCCATGTCCAGAACAATGGAAACCCCAAATCCATCCATCAATTACTTATTCCAGAACCTTCCATGCCCAGAACAACGGAAACCCCAAATCCCTTCATCAATGACTTATTCCAGAACCTTCCATGTTCAGAACAACGGAAACCCCAAATCCCTCCACCAATGACTTATTCCAGAACCTTCCATGTCCAGAACAAAGGAAACCCCAAATCCCTCCATCAATGACTTATTCCAGAACCTTCCATGGCCCGAAAAATGGAAACCCCAAATCTCTCCATCAGAGACTTATTCCAGAACCTTCCATGTCCAGAACAACGGAAACCCCAAATCCCTCCATCAATGACTTATTCCAGAACCTTCCACGGCTGGAACTACGGAAACCCCAAATCTCTCCATCAATGACTTATTCCAGAACCTTCCATGGCCGGAACTAAGGAAACCCAAAATCCCTCCATCAATGACTTATTCCAGAACCTTCCATGTCCAGAACAACGGAAACCCCAAATCCCTCCATCATTGACTTATTCCAGAACCTTCCATGGCCGGAACTAAGGAAACCCCAAATCCCTCCATCAATGACTTATTCCAGAACCTTCCATGTCCAGAACAACGGAAACCCCAAATCCCTCCATCAATGACTTATTCCAGAACCTTCCATGGCCAGAACAATGGAAACCCCAAATTCCTCCATCAATGACTTATTCCAGAACCTTCCATGGCCAGAACAATGGAAACCCCAAATTCCTCCATCAATGACTTATTCCAGAACCTTCCATGTCCAGAACAACGGAAACCCCAAATCCCTCCATCAATGACTTATTCCAGAACCTTCCATGTCCAGAACAACAGAAACCCCAAATCCCTCCATCAATGACTTATTCCAGAACCTTCCATGTCCAGAACAAAGGAAACCCAAAATCCCTCCATCAATGACTTATTCCAGAACCTTCCATGTCCAGAACAATGGAAACCCCAAATCCATCCATCAATGACTTATTCCAGATCCTTCCATGTCCAGAACAATGGAAACCCCAAACCCCTCCATCAATGACTTATTCCAGAACCTTCCATGTCCAGAACAATGGAAACCCCAAATCCATCCATCAATGACTTATTCCAGAACCTTCCATGTCCAGAACAACGGAAACCCCAAATCCCTTCATCAATGACTTATTCCAGAACCTTCCATGTCCAGAACAACGGAAACCCCAAATCCCTCCATCAATGACTTATTCCAGAACCTTCCATGTCCAGAACAAAGGAAACCCCAAATCCCTCCATCAATGACTTATTCCAGAACCTTCCATGGCCCTAAAAATGGAAACCCCAAATCTCTCCATCAATGACTTATTCCAGAACCTTCCATGTCCAGAACAACGGAAACCCCAAATCCCTCCATCAATGACTTATTCCAGAACCTTCCATGGCCGGAACTACGGAAACCCCAAATCTCTCCATCAATGACTTATTCCAGAACCTTCCATGGCCAGAAAAATGGAAACCCCAAATCCCTCCATCAATGACTTATTCCAGAACCTTCCATGTCCAGAACAAAGGAAACCCCAAATCCCTCCATCAATTACTTATTCCAGAACCTTCCATGGCCGGAACTATGGAAACCCCAAATCCCTCCATCAATGACTTATTCCAGAACCTTCCATGTCCAGAACAAAGGAAACCCCAAATCCCTCCATCAATTACTTATTCCAGAACCTTCCATGGCCAGAACAAAGGAAACCCCAAATCCCTCCATCAATGACTTATTCCAGAACCTTCCATGGCCGGAACTATGGAAACCCCAAATCCCTCCATCAATGACTTATTCCAGAACCTTCCATGGCCCGAAAAATGGAAACCCCAAATCCCTCCATCAATGACTTATTCCAGAACCTTCCATGTCCAGAACAAAGGAAACCCCAAATCCCTCCATCAATTACTTATTCCAGAACCTTCCATGGCCAGAACAATGGAAACCCCAAATCCCTCCATCAATTACTTATTCCAGAACCTTCCATGGCCACGACACCATACCTACTACACCACTCCTCTTTAACCACACTTCCTGCACCACACCATACCTACTCCACCACACCTCCCGCACCACACCTACTACACTACACCCCACCTCCTACACTACACCACACCTCCTGCACCACACCATACCTACTACACCCCCTGCACCACACCTTCTACAATACACGACTCCTCCCGCACCACACAACACTGACTGCACCACACCCCCTGCACTACACCACACTGACTGCACCACACCATACCTACTACACCACTTCCCTGCACCACACCTACTACACTACACTACACCACTCCTCCTGCACCACACCATACCTACTACACTACACTACACCTACTACACTACACCTCCTGCACCACACCTACTACACTACACCACACCACATCTACTACACTACACCACACTTCCTACACCACACCATACCTACTAAACCACACCTCCCGCACCACACCTACTACACTACACCCCACCTCCTACACTACACCACACCTCCTGCACCACACCATACCTACTACACCTCCTGCACCACACCTTCTACAATACACCACTCCTCCCGCACCACACAACACTGACTGCACCACACCCCCTGCACTACACCACACTGACTGCACCACACCATACCTACTACACCACTTCCCTGCGCCACACCTACTACACTACACCAGTGTTTCTCAACTCCAGTCCTCAAGGCGCCCCAACAGGTCATGTTTTCAGGCTTTCCTAATTTTGCACAGGTGATTTGATCAGTTTCACTGCCTTAGTAATTACCACAGCCGTTTCATCTGAGGGAAATCCTGAAAACATGACCTGTTGGGGCGCCTTGAGGACCGGAGTTGAGAAACACTGCACTACACTACACCACTCCTCTTGCACCACAACACTCCTCCTGCACCACACCACACTAAGCGCACCACACCACACCTACTACACTACACCACACCTCCTGCACCACACCACTCCTCCTGCACCACACCATACCTACTACACTACACCACACCTACTACACTACACCACACCTCCTGCACCACACTACTCCTCCTGCACCACACCACACCTACTATGCTACACCAAACCTCCTGCACCACACCAGTCCTGCACTACACCTCCTGCACCACACCACACCTACTATGCTACACCACTCCATTGCACCACACCACACTAAGCGCACCACACCACACCTACTATGCTACACCACTTCTCCTGCACCACACCACACCGACTGCACAACACCTTCCACACTACACCACACCTCCTGCACCACACCACACTGACTGCACAACACCTTCCACACTACACCACACCTCCTGCACCACACCACACTGACTGTGCCACAACTTACAGAATCACACCGCACCTCCTGCACCACACCACATCCCACACCTACTACACTACACCACTCCTTCTGCACCACAACTCCTGTGCCACACCACACCTACTACACTACACCACACACCACTCCTGCACCACACCTCCTGCACCACAAAACACCACACCTCCTGCACCACAATGTACTACAACGTAACTTACTGCACCACGCTGAACCACATCACACCACACTGCACAAGACTCGTCACAACTATCCTCTATAGTATACCGTGTTCTGTGCCCCAGAGAGACAAAATCCAGCCCCAGCTCTCAGCACTGTATAGAGGAATGTGCACCACACTATTGTACCAGAATGTCACGTACCTGGTGGTGAGCCTGGAATGCAGGGAGCGGCCTCTTTTGCACCTCTTACTCCGGAACCCCTGATGGTGGGAACAGGGAGTGCAGAGTCGAACAAGTGCCTGTCAGGAACACTGGTGCAGAGATGGAGCTGGACTTCAGGAAGCTCTGTGCAGGTGTCAGCGACAGCAGGAAAGCTGGAACAGCAGGCAGGCTTGGCACACAGGAACTGAGGAGTGAGGCAGCAGGCAGCGGGGAAGGTGTCCTATAGTACAGGGCACAGACAAGTCCAAACAGGCCGGATCATCCACTGGCTGGCAGATCAGGTTCAATTTCAAAGGCAGAGGCAGAGTCGTTATTCTGGCCGGGTCAGCAACGGGCAGGCAGCAGGTGGTACAAGGAGTTGGCAGAAGCAAGGTCAACAAGCCAGGAGTCAGAGGGCAGGCGGAAGGCAGGAAGCGTCAGGAACAAGCCGGGTCACAGGAACAGATTGGTTAGAGTATGTATCATATTGCAGATGGGTCTCGGGGACGCTGTAGACCAGACAGCAAGGAGCCCAGGCATCAGCCCCTTTAAATAGCCCCAGAAGTGTCACTGTGCGCTCCCGCGCGCCGTTGCCGCGCATGCGCGCACGCCGAAGCGTCGCCAACTTGCAGGTTAGATTGCCCTTCATGACACAGAAGGTGGCAGCACAGAAGGCCGAGAGGATCCAATCTAACCAGACTGCAAGTCCAGGCCTGCCATGTACTCCTGTGCCGTTATCAGTTGCTCTCCTCCAACTATAACTGAATTTGTTCTTTGTTGTGTTGTGGAAATTTTTATGAAGATGTATTTAATATGTATTGTTATAGTGTCACCCAGTGTTAGTACTTCCGCAACCCGCTCTAAAGAGCTGACTGGGGCAGTCTGAGGCTGGTTGAGATAAACTTCCTGATTTGGAGAAGGGTGTTTGCGGAGTGAGGTCTCTCTGCAAATGCATTATCGGTAGCGGATGTATGCTCTTGTCGCCTCTGTGTCTGATCAGCATTGAGGTGGTGACGTGAGCGTACACCTGGAGATAAGCTCCCCTCATCAGGAACTGTGTTCATTGGTTATTGTATTATTATTGTATTGTATCCTTTAAGCTATATTTCTTGTGTTGTATTCATGTATTGGATTGTATGGGACATCTTGTTAGAGGGGCGCCCTTATATGGACATTTCCTGTGTGAAGAGGGGATCATGTGATGACCACACCCATGGAGGTCACATGCTGTGTCCTCACTTCCTATGGAGGAGGTCACATGCTGTGATGACCACTCCCATGGAGGTCACATGCTTTTGAGTTAATAAAAGGACGCTGGTAGGGCGTCGGCGACCAGTGTTTGCTGGGAGGCCTTAATGATGAGACCAGTCTGGTGATGTTTCTTGATTTGTATGAATGGGACGACTGAATGGTGAGTGAATTTTAGCCTAAGATACATTATTACATTAAGATGAAATGTGTGCTTATTTAGCACAAGGCAAAAATGGCTGTGCTCTGCAAGCAACCAAATTTTGCCACTACAGTTGGTATCTTCCACCCATCGCTGAGTTTGCTCTGTGCCAGTATCCGCCATCCTCCACCCATCGCTGAGTTTGCTCTGTGCCGGTATCCAGCGTCCTCCACCAATCGCTGAGTTTGCTCTGTGCCGGTATCCAGCGTTCTCCACCCATCGCTGAGTTTGCTCTGTGCCGGTATCCGTCGTCCTCCACTGATAGCTGAGTTTGCTGTGTGCCAGTATCCGGCGTCCTCCACCCATCGCTGAGCTTGCTGTGTGCCGATATTCGTCATCCTCCACCCATCGCTGAGTTTGCTCTGTGCCGATATCTGTCATCCTCCACCCATCGCTGAGTTTGCTCTGTGCCGGTATCCGCCATCCTCCACCCATCACTGAGTTTGCTCTGTGCCGGTATCCGTCATCCTCCACCCATCGCTGAGTTTGCTCTGTGCCGGTATCCGCCGTCCTCCACCCATCGCTGAGTTTGCTCTGTGCCGGTATCCGCCGTCCTCCACCCATCGCTGAGTTTGCTCTGTGCCGGTATCCAGCGTCCTCCACCCATCACTGAGTTTGCTTTGAGCCAATATCCGTAGTCCCCCACCCATCGCTGAGTTTGCTCTGTGCCGGTATCCGTCATCCTCCACCCATCGCTGAGTTTGCTGTGTGTCGGTATCCGTCGTCCTCCACACATTGCTGAGTTTGCTCTGTGCCGGTATCCAGCGTCCTCCACCAATCGCTGAGTTTGCTCTGTGCCGGTATCCAGCGTCCTCCACCAATCGCTGAGTTTGCTCTGTGCCGGTATCCATCGTCCTCCACCAATCGCTGAGTTTGCTCTGTGCCGGTATCCGTCATCCTTCACCCATCGCTGAGTTTGCTCTGTGTCGGGATCCGTCGTCCTCCGCCCATAACTGAGTTTGCTCTGTGCCGGTATCCGTCGTCCTCCACCCATCGCTGAGTTTGCTCTGTGCCGGTATCCGCCGTCCTCCACCCATCGCTGAGTTTGCTCTGTACCGGTATCCGCCATCCTCCACCCATCGCTGAGTTTGCTCTGTGCCGGTATCCGTCGTCCTCCGCACATAACTGAGTTTGCTCTGTGCCGGTATCCGTCGTCCTCCACCCATCGCTGAGTTTGCTCTGTGCCGGTATCCGCCGTCCTCCACCCATCGCTGAGTTTGCTCTGTGCCGGTATCCGTCGTCCTCCACCCATCGCTGAGTTTGCTCTGTGCCGGTATCCGCCGTCCTCCACTTATTGCTGAGTTTGCTCTGTGCCGGTATCTGCCATCCTCCACCCATCGCTGAGTTTGCTCTGTGCCGGTATCCGTCGTCCTCCACCCATCGCTGAGTTTGCTCTGTGCCGGTATCCGTCGTCCTCCACCCATCGCTGAGTTTGCTCTGTGCCGGTATCTGCCGTCCTCCACCCATCGCTGAGTTTGCTCTGTGCCGGTATCTGCCGTCCTCCACCCATCGCTGTGTTTGCTCTGTGCCGGTATCCGCCGTCCTCCACCCATCGCTGAGTTTGCTCTGTGCCGGTATCTGCCGTCCTCCACCCATCGCTGAGTTTGCTCTGTGCCGGTATCCGTCGTCCTCCACCCATCGCTGAGTTTGCTCTGTGCCGGTATCCGTCGTCCTCCACCCATCGCTGAGTTTGCTCTGTGCCGGTATCTGCCGTCCTCCACCCATCGCTGAGTTTGCTCTGTGCCGGTATCTGCCGTCCTCCACCCATCGCTGTGTTTGCTCTGTGCCGGTATCCGCCGTCCTCCACCCATCGCTGAGTTTGCTCTGTGCCGGTATCTGCCGTCCTCCACCCATCGCTGTGTTTGCTCTGTGCCGGTATCCGTCATCCTCCACCCATCGCTGAGTTTGCTCTGTGCCGTTATCTGCCGTCCTCCACCCATCGCTGAGTTTGCTCTGTGCCGGGATCCGTCGTCCTCCACCCATCGCTGAGTTTGCTCTGTGCCGGTATCTGCCGTCCTCCACCCATCGCTGAGTTTGCTCTGTGCCGGTATCCGTCGTCCTCCACCCATCGCTGAGTTTGCTCTGTGCCGGTATCCGTCGTCCTCCACCCATCGCTGTGTTTGCTCTGTGCCGGTATCCGTCGTCCTCCACCCATCGCTGTGTTTGCTCTGTGCCGGTATCCGTCGTCCTCCACCCATCGCTGAGTTTGCTCTGTGCCGGTATCCGCCGTCCTCCACCCATCGCTGAGTTTTCAGGGCGAGAGGTTGATTTTTCCGGGGGGGAAATCTGAACATTTCTGCGCGCTGTGTGAGTGAGATGCGGCTCTGCTGAGAGCTCCTTAAAATGATGGATGTTGTTGTGTCCGGCGCTGAACAATGGCGGCTGGATGTAGCTGCGGGGGAAGAACGCGCTCCGTCATCCCGAGCCGCGGCCTGTAATGTGCTCACAGTCCATCCGAGAGCCATAATTCTGCCCGTATCGATCGGCCTGCAGTTTGTGTTAGCGCCAGCGAGATCTGTAGCGTGATAAGAGAACCCGTGTCATGGAGGTAATTACCATTGATCCAAACCGCCGCCGTGACAAATCTCCCAGTCAGCTCACTTGATTCATACTTAAAGTTATGGCGGCGCGGACGGCTCCCTAAATAATGGAAAGTTCTCTCTATAAATCAGAAGAATTTTCCCGCCTGCCTCTTCCGACTCCGAAGTTCATCAGGGATTTACGAATTAAGTCGCAGCTTCCTCCGCAGTCACAGCGCTAAGCCGCTCTGAACCTCGTCACCGGACTGATCTGTCATCTGATGAATGCATGCCGCTCCTTAACACCCGCGTGAGGAACGCCACGGCCTATGTGTGCATCACACCGGACTGAACTGTCACCTGATGAATGCATGCCGCTCCTTAACACCCGCGTGAGGAACGCCACGGCCTATGTGTGCATCACACCGGACTGATCTGTCATCTGATGAATGCATGCCGCTCCTTAACACCCGCGTGAGGAACGCCACGGCCTATGTGTGCATCACACCGGACTGAACTGTCACCTGATGAATGCATGCCGCCCCTTAACACCCGCGTGAGGAACGCCACGGCCTATGTGTGCATCACACCGGACTGATCTGTCATCTGATGAATGCATGCCGCCCCTTAACACCCGCGTGAGGAACGCCACGGCCTATGTGTGCATCACACCGGACTGATCTGTCACCTGATGAATGCATGCAGCCCCTTAACACCCGCGTGAGGAACGCCACGGCCTATGTGTGCATCACACCGGACTGATCTGTCATCTGATGAATGCATGCCGCCCCTTAACACCCGCGTGAGGAACGCCACGGCCTATGTGTGCATCACACCGGACTGATCTGTCATCTGATGAATGCATGCCGCCCCTTAACACCCGCGTGAGGACGCCACGGCCTATGTGTGCATCACACCGGGCTGATCTGTCATCTGATGAAAACATGCCGCTCCTTAACACCCGCGTGAGGAACGCCACGGCCTATGTGTGCATCACACCGGACTGAACTGTCATCTGATGAATGCATGCCGCCCCTTAACAACCGCGTGAGGAACGCCACGGCCTATGTGTGCATCACACCGGACTGATCTGTCATCTGATGAATGCATGCCGCTCCTTAACACCCGCGTGAGGAACGCCACGGCCTATGTGTGCATCACACCGGACTGATCTGTCACCTGATGAATGCATGCAGCCCCTTAACACCCGCGTGAGGACGCCACGGCCTATGTGTGCATCACACCGGACTGAACTGTCATCTGATGAATGCATGCCGCCCCTTAACACCCGCGTGAGGAACGCCACGGCCTATGTGTGCATCACACCGGACTGATCTGTCACCTGATGAATGCATGCAGCCCCTTAACACCCGCGTGAGGAACGCCACGGCCTATGTGTGCATCACACCGGACTGATCTGTCATCTGATGAATGCATGCCGCCCCTTAACACCCGCGTGAGGAACGCCACGGCCTATGTGTGCATCACACCGGACTGATCTGTCATCTGATGAATGCATGCAGCCCCTTAACACCCGCGTGAGGACGCCACGGCCTATGTGTGCATCACACCGGACTGATCTGTCATCTGATGAATGCATGCCGCCCCTTAACACCCGCGTGAGGAACGCCACGGCCTATGTGTGCATCACACCGGACTGAACTGTCATCTGATGAATGCATGCCGCCCCTTAACACCCGCGTGAGGAACGCCACGGCCTATGTGTGCATCACACCGGACTGATCTGTCACCTGATGAATGCATGCCGCCCCTTAACACCCGCGTGAGGAACGCCACGGCCTATGTGTGCATCACACCGGACTGATCTGTCACCTGATGAATGCATGCAGGCCCTTAACACCCGCGTGAGGAACGCCACGGCCTATGTGTGCATCACACCGGACTGAACTGTCATCTGATGAATGCATGCAGGCCCTTAACACCCGCGTGAGGAACGCCACGGCCTCTGTGTGCATCACACCGGACTGATCTGTCATCTGATGAATGCATGCCGCCCCTTAACACCCGCGTGAGGAACGCCACGGCCTATGTGTGCATCACACCGGACTGAACTGTCATCTGATGAATGCATGCCGCCCCTTAACACCCGCGTGAGGAACGCCACGGCCTATGTGTGCATCACACCGGACTGATCTGTCACCTGATGAATGCATGCAGCCCCTTAACACCCGCGTGAGGACGCCACGGCCTATGTGTGCATCACACCGGACTGATCTGTCACCTGATGAATGCATGCCGCCCCTTAACACCGGCGTGAGGAACGCCACGGCCTATGTGTGCATCACACCGGACTGAACTGTCACCTGATGAATGCATGCCGCCCCTTAACACCCGCGTGAGGAACGCCACGGCCTATGTGTGCATCACACCGGACTGATCTGTCACCTGATGAATGCATGCCGCCCCTTAACACCCGCGTGAGGAACGCCACGGCCTATGTGTGCATCACACCGGACTGATCTGTCATCTGATGAATGCATGCAGCCCCTTAACACCAGCGTGAGGAACGCCACGGCCTATGTGTGCATCACACCGGACTGATCTGTCATCTGATGAATGCGTGCCGCCCCTTAACACCCGCGTGAGGAACGTCACGGCCTATGTGTGCATCACACCGGACTGATCTGTCATCTGATGAATGCATGCCGCCCCTTAACACCCGCGTGAGGACGCCACGGCCTATGTGTGCATCACACCGGACTGATCTGTCACCTGATGAATGCATGCAGCCCCTTAACACCCGCGTGAGGAACGCCACGGCCTATGTGTGCATCACACCGGACTGATCTGTCATCTGATGAATGCATGCCGCCCCTTAACACCCGCGTGAGGACGCCACGGCCTATGTGTGCATCACACCGGACTGATCTGTCACCTGATGAATGCATGCCGCCCCTTAACACCCCCGTGAGGAACGCCACGGCCTATGTGTGCATCACACCGGACTGAACTGTCATCTGATGAATACATGCCGCTCCTTAACACCCGCGTGAGGAACGCCACGGCCTATGTGTGCATCACACCGGACTGATCTGTCATCTGATGAATGCATGCCGCCCCTTAACACCCGCGTGAGGACGCCACGGCCTATGTGTGCATCACACCGGACTGATCTGTCATCTGATGAATGCATGCAGCCCCTTAACACCCGCGTGAGGAACGCCACGGCCTATGTGTGCATCACACCGGACTGATCTGTCATCTGATGAATGCATGCCGCCCCTTAACACCCGCGTGAGGAACGTCACGGCCTATGTGTGCATCACACCGGACTGAACTGTCACCTGATGAATGCATGCAGCCCCTTAACACCCGCGTGAGGAACGCCACGGCCTATGTGTGCATCACACCGGACTGAACTGTCATCTGATGAATGCATGCCGCCCCTTAACACCCGCGTGAGGAACGCCACGGCCTATGTGTGCATCACACCGGACTGATCTGTCATCTGATGAATGCATGCAGCCCCTTAACACCCGCGTGAGGAACGCCACGGCCTATGTGTGCATCACACCGGACTGATCTGTCATCTGATGAATGCATGCAGCCCCTTAACACCCGCGTGAGGAACGCCACGGCCTATGTGTGCATCACACCGGACTGAACTGTCATCTGATGAATGCATGCAGCCCCTTAACACCCGCGTGAGGAACGCCACGGCCTATGTGTGCATCACACCGGACTGATCTGTCACCTGATGAATGCATGCAGCCCCTTAACACCCCCGTGAGGACGCCACGGCCTATGTGTGCATCACACCGGACTGATCTGTCATCTGATGAATGCATGCAGCCCCTTAACACCCGCGTGAGGACGCCACGGCCTATGTGTGCATCACACCGGACTGATCTGTCACCTGATGAATGCATGCAGCCCCTTAACACCCGCGTGAGGAACGCCACGGCCTATGTGTGCATCACACCGGACTGATCTGTCATCTGATGAATGCATGCAGGCCCTTAACACCCGCGTGAGGAACGCCACGGCCTCTGTGTGCATCACACCGGACTGATCTGTCATCTGATGAATGCATGCCGCCCCTTAACACCCGCGTGAGGAACGCCACGGCCTATGTGTGCATCACACCGGACTGAACTGTCATCTGATGAATGCATGCCGCCCCTTAACACCCGCGTGAGGAACGCCACGGCCTATGTGTGCATCACACCGGACTGATCTGTCACCTGATGAATGCATGCAGCCCCTTAACACCCGCGTGAGGACGCCACGGCCTATGTGTGCATCACACCGGACTGATCTGTCACCTGATGAATGCATGCCGCCCCTTAACACCGGCGTGAGGAACGCCACGGCCTATGTGTGCATCACACCGGACTGAACTGTCACCTGATGAATGCATGCCGCCCCTTAACACCCGCGTGAGGAACGCCACGGCCTATGTGTGCATCACACCGGACTGATCTGTCACCTGATGAATGCATGCCGCCCCTTAACACCCGCGTGAGGAACGCCACGGCCTATGTGTGCATCACACCGGACTGATCTGTCATCTGATGAATGCATGCAGCCCCTTAACACCAGCGTGAGGAACGCCACGGCCTATGTGTGCATCACACCGGACTGATCTGTCATCTGATGAATGCATGCAGCCCCTTAACACCCGCGTGAGGAACGCCACGGCCTATGTGTGCATCACACCGGACTGATCTGTCATCTGATGAATGCATGCAGCCCCTTAACACCCGCGTGAGGAACGCCACGGCCTATGTGTGCATCACACCGGACTGATCTGTCATCTGATGAATGCATGCCGCCCCTTAACACCCGCGTGAGGAACGTCACGGCCTATGTGTGCATCACACCGGACTGATCTGTCATCTGATGAATGCATGCCGCCCCTTAACACCCGCGTGAGGACGCCACGGCCTATGTGTGCATCACACCGGACTGATCTGTCACCTGATGAATGCATGCAGCCCCTTAACACCCGCGTGAGGAACGCCACGGCCTATGTGTGCATCACACCGGACTGATCTGTCATCTGATGAATGCATGCCGCCCCTTAACACCCGCGTGAGGACGCCACGGCCTATGTGTGCATCACACCGGACTGATCTGTCACCTGATGAATGCATGCCGCCCCTTAACACCCCCGTGAGGAACGCCACGGCCTATGTGTGCATCACACCGGACTGAACTGTCATCTGATGAATACATGCCGCTCCTTAACACCCGCGTGAGGAACGCCACGGCCTATGTGTGCATCACACCGGACTGATCTGTCATCTGATGAATGCATGCCGCCCCTTAACACCCGCGTGAGGACGCCACGGCCTATGTGTGCATCACACCGGACTGATCTGTCATCTGATGAATGCATGCAGCCCCTTAACACCCGCGTGAGGAACGCCACGGCCTATGTGTGCATCACACCGGACTGATCTGTCATCTGATGAATGCATGCCGCCCCTTAACACCCGCGTGAGGAACGTCACGGCCTATGTGTGCATCACACCGGACTGAACTGTCACCTGATGAATGCATGCAGCCCCTTAACACCCGCGTGAGGAACGCCACGGCCTATGTGTGCATCACACCGGACTGAACTGTCATCTGATGAATGCATGCCGCCCCTTAACACCCGCGTGAGGAACGCCACGGCCTATGTGTGCATCACACCGGACTGATCTGTCATCTGATGAATGCATGCAGCCCCTTAACACCCGCGTGAGGAACGCCACGGCCTATGTGTGCATCACACCGGACTGATCTGTCATCTGATGAATGCATGCAGCCCCTTAACACCCGCGTGAGGAACGCCACGGCCTATGTGTGCATCACACCGGACTGAACTGTCATCTGATGAATGCATGCAGCCCCTTAACACCCGCGTGAGGAACGCCACGGCCTATGTGTGCATCACACCGGACTGATCTGTCACCTGATGAATGCATGCAGCCCCTTAACACCCCCGTGAGGACGCCACGGCCTATGTGTGCATCACACCGGACTGATCTGTCATCTGATGAATGCATGCAGCCCCTTAACACCCGCGTGAGGACGCCACGGCCTATGTGTGCATCACACCGGACTGATCTGTCACCTGATGAATGCATGCAGCCCCTTAACACCCGCGTGAGGAACGCCACGGCCTATGTGTGCATCACACCGGACTGATCTGTCATCTGATGAATGCATGCAGGCCCTTAACACCCGCGTGAGGAACGCCACGGCCTATGTGTGCATCACACCGGACTGATCTGTCATCTGATGAATGCATGCCGCCCCTTAACACCCGCGTGAGGAACGCCACGGCCTATGTGTGCATCACACCGGACTGAACTGTCATCTGATGAATGCATGCAGCCCCTTAACACCCGCGTGAGGAACGCCACGGCCTATGTGTGCATCACACCGGACTGAACTGTCATCTGATGAATGCATGCAGCCCCTTAACACCCCCGTGAGGACGCCACGGCCTATGTGTGCATCACACCGGACTGATCTGTCATCTGATGAATGCATGCAGGCCCTTAACACCCGCGTGAGGAACGCCACGGCCTATGTGTGCATCACACCGGACTGATCTGTCACCTGATGAATGCATGCAGCCCCTTAACACCCCCGTGAGGACGCCACGGCCTATGTGTGCATCACACCGGACTGATCTGTCATCTGATGAATGCATGCCGCCCCTTAACACCCGCGTGAGGAACGCCACGGCCTATGTGTGCATCACACCGGACTGATCTGTCATCTGATGAATGCATGCAGCCCCTTAACACCCGCGTGAGGAACGCCACGGCCTATGTGTGCATCACACCGGACTGAACTGTCACCTGATGAATGCATGCAGCCCCTTAACACCCGCGTGAGGAACGCCACGGCCTATGTGTGCATCACACCGGACTGATCTGTCACCTGATGAATGCGTGCCGCCCCTTAACACCCGCGTGAGGAACGCCACGGCCTATGTGTGCATCACACCGGACTGATCTGTCATCTGATGAATGCATGCAGCCCCTTAACACCCGCGTGAGGAACGCCACGGCCTATGTGTGCATCACACCGGACTGATCTGTCATCTGATGAATGCATGCAGCCCCTTAACACCCGCGTGAGGAACGCCACGGCCTATGTGTGCATCACACCGGACTGATCTGTCATCTGATGAATGCATGCCGCCCCTTAACACCCGCGTGAGGAACGCCACGGCCTATGTGTGCATCACACCGGACTGATCTGTCATCTGATGAATGCATGCAGCCCCTTAACACCCGCGTGAGGAACGCCACGGCCTATGTGTGCATCACACCGGACTGAACTGTCACCTGATGAATGCATGCAGCTCCTTAACACCAGCGTGAGGAACGCCACGGCCTATGTGTGCATCACACCGGACTGATCTGTCATCTGATGAATGCATGCCGCTCCTTAACACCCGCGTGAGGAACGCCACGGCCTATGTGTGCATCACACCGGACTGATCTGTCATCTGATGAATGCATGCAGCCCCTTAACACCCGCGTGAGGAACGCCACGGCCTATGTGTGCATCACACCGGACTGATCTGTCACCTGATGAATGCATGCAGCTCCTTAACACCCGCGTGAGGACGCCACGGCCTATGTGTGCATCACACCGGACTGATCTGTCATCTGATGAATGCATGCCGCCCCTTAACACCCGCGTGAGGAACGCCACGGCCTATGTGTGCATCACACCGGACTGATCTGTCACCTGATGAATGCGTGCCGCCCCTTAACACCCGCGTGAGGAACGCCACGGCCTATGTGTGCATCACACCGGACTGATCTGTCACCTGATGAATGCGTGCCGCCCCTTAACACCCGCGTGAGGAACGCCACGGCCTATGTGTGCATCACACCGGACTGATCTGTCATCTGATTAATGCATGCCGCCCCTTAACACCCGCGTGAGGAACGCCACGGCCTATGTGTGCATCACAGCGGACTGATCTGTCACCTGATGAATGCATGCAGCCCCTTAAC
This sequence comes from Rana muscosa, assembly GCA_029206835.1. Lineage (NCBI taxonomy): Eukaryota > Metazoa > Chordata > Amphibia > Anura > Ranidae > Rana > Rana muscosa. The sequence goes on from CM055120.1 coordinate 10,412,747, forward strand.
ACCCGCGTGAGGAACGCCACGGCCTATGTGTGCATCACACCGGACTGATCTGTCATCTGATGAATGCATGCCACTCCTTAACACCCGCGTGAGGAACGCCACGGCCTATGTGTGCATCACACCGGACTGATCTGTCATCTGATGAATGCATGCCGCCCCTTAACACCCGCGTGAGGAACGCCACGGCCTATGTGTGCATCACACCGGACTGATCTGTCACCTGATGAATGCGTGCCGCCCCTTAACACCCGCGTGAGGAACGCCACGGCCTATGTGTGCATCACACCGGACTGATCTGTCATCTGATGAATGCATGCCGCCCCTTAACACCCGCGTGAGGAACGCCACGGCCTATGTGTGCATCACACCGGACTGATCTGTCATCTGATGAATGCATGCAGCCCCTTAACACCCGCGTGAGGAACGCCACGGCCTATGTGTGCATCACACCGGACTGATCTGTCATCTGATGAATGCATGCAGCCCCTTAACACCCGCGTGAGGAACGCCACGGCCTATGTGTGCATCACACCGGACTGATCTGTCATCTGATGAATGCATGCCGCTCCTTAACACCCGCGTGAGGATCGCCACGGCCTATGTGTGCATCACACCGGACTGAACTGTCATCTGATGAATGCATGCCGCTCCTTAACACCCGCGTGAGGACGCCACGGCCTATGTGTGCATCACACCGGACTGAACTGTCATCTGATGAATACATGCCGCCCCTTAACACCCGCGTGAGGACGCCACGGCCTATGTGTGCATCACACCGGACTGAACTGTCATCTGATGAATGCATGCCGCCCCTTAACACCCGCGTGAGGAACGCCACGGCCTATGTGTGCATCACACCGGACTGAACTGTCATCTGATGAATGCATGCCGCTCCTTAACACCCGCGTGAGGAACGCCACGGCCTATGTGTGCATCACACCGGACTGATCTGTCATCTGATGAATGCATGCAGCTCCTTAACACCCGCGTGAGGAACGCCACGGCCTATGTGTGCATCACACCGGACTGATCTGTCATCTGATGAATACATGCCGCCCCTTAACACCCGCGTGAGGACGCCACGGCCTATGTGTGCATCACACCGGACTGAACTGTCATCTGATGAATGCATGCTGCTCCTTAACACCTGCGTGAGGAACGCCACGGCCTATGTGTGCATCACACCGGACTGAACTGTCATCTGATGAATGCATGCCGCTCCTTAACACCCGCGTGAGGAACGCCACGGCCTATGTGTGCATCACACCGGACTGATCTGTCATCTGATGAATGCATGCCGCCCCTTAACACCCGCGTGAGGACGCCACGGCCTATGTGTGCATCACACCGGACTGAACTGTCATCTGATGAATGCATGCCGCTCCTTAACACCCGCGTGAGGAACGCCACGGCCTATGTGTGCATCACACCGGACTGATCTGTCATCTGATGAATGCATGCCGCCCCTTAACACCCGCGTGAGGACGCCACGGCCTATGTGTGCATCACACCGGACTGAACTGTCATCTGATGAATGCATGCAGGCCCTTAACACCCGCGTGAGGAACGCCACGGCCTATGTGTGCATCACACCGGACTGATCTGTCATCTGATGAATGCATGCAGCCCCTTAACACCCCCGTGAGGACGCCACGGCCTATGTGTGCATCACACCGGACTGATCTGTCATCTGATGAATGCATGCAGCCCCTTAACACCCCCGTGAGGACGCCACGGCCTATGTGTGCATCACACCGGACTGATCTGTCATCTGATGAATGCATGCCTCTCCTTAACACCCGCGTGAGGAACGCCACGGCCTATGTGTGCATCACACCGGACTGATCTGTCATCTGATGAATGCATGCCGCTCCTTAACACCCGCGTGAGGAACGCCACGGCCTATGTGTGCATCACACCGGACTGATCTGTCATCTGATGAATGCATGCAGCTCCTTAACACCCGCGTGAGGACGCCACGGCCTATGTGTGCATCACACCGGACTGAACTGTCATCTGATGAATGCATGCCGCCCCTTAACACCCGCTTGAGGACGCCACGGCCTATGTGTGCATCACACCGGACTGAACTGTCATCTGATGAATGCATGCCGCTCCTTAACACCCGCGTGAGGAACGCCACGGCCTATGTGTGCATCACACCGGACTGATCTGTCATCTGATGAATGCATGCCGCCCCTTAACACCCGCGTGAGGAACGCCACGGCCTATGTGTGCATCACACCGGACTGATCTGTCATCTGATGAATGCATGCAGCCCCTTAACACCCGCGTGAGGAACGCCACGGCCTATGTGTGCATCACACCGGACTGATCTGTCATCTGATGAATGCATGCCGCTCCTTAACACCCGCGTGAGGAACGCCACGGCCTATGTGTGCATCACACCGGACTGATCTGTCATCTGATGAATGCATGCAGCCCCTTAACACCCGCGTGAGGAACGCCACGGCCTATGTGTGCATCACACCGGACTGAACTGTCATCTGATGAATGCATGCCGCCCCTTAACACCCGCTTGAGGACGCCACGGCCTATGTGTGCATCACACCGGACTGAACTGTCATCTGATGAATGCATGCAGCCCCTTAACACCCGCGTGAGGAACGCCACGGCCTATGTGTGCATCACACCGGACTGATCTGTCACCTGATGAATGCATGCCGCTCCTTAACACCTGCGTGAGGAACGCCACGGCCTATGTGTGCATCACACCGGACTGATCTGTCATCTGATGAATGCATGCAGCCCCTTAACACCCGCGTGAGGAACGCCACGGCCTATGTGTGCATCACACCGGACTGATCTGTCATCTGATGAATGCATGCCGCCCCTTAACACCCGCGTGAGGAACGCCACGGCCTATGTGTGCATCACACCGGACTGATCTGTCATCTGATGAATGCATGCAGCCCCTTAACACCCGCGTGAGGAACGCCACGGCCTATGTGTGCATCACACCGGACTGATCTGTCATCTGATGAATGCATGCCGCTCCTTAACACCCGCGTGAGGAACGCCACGGCCTATGTGTGCATCACACCGGACTGATCTGTCATCTGATGAAGACATGCAGCCCCTTAACACCCGCGTGAGGAACGCCACGGCCTATGTGTGCATCACACCGGACTGAACTGTCATCTGATGAATGCATGCCGCCCCTTAACACCCGCTTGAGGACGCCACGGCCTATGTGTGCATCACACCGGACTGAACTGTCATCTGATGAATGCATGCAGCCCCTTAACACCCGCGTGAGGAACGCCACGGCCTATGTGTGCATCACACCGGACTGATCTGTCACCTGATGAATGCATGCCGCTCCTTAACACCTGCGTGAGGAACGCCACGGCCTATGTGTGCATCACACCGGACTGATCTGTCATCTGATGAATGCATGCAGCCCCTTAACACCCGCGTGAGGAACGCCACGGCCTATGTGTGCTTCACACCGGACTGATCTGTCATCTGATGAATGCATGCAGCCCCTTAACACCCGCGTGAGGAACGCCACGGCCTATGTGTGCATCACACCGGACTGATCTGTCATCTGATGAATGCATGCAGCCCCTTAACACCCGCGTGAGGAACGCCACGGCCTATGTGTGCATCACACCGGACTGATCTGTCATCTGATGAATGCATGCCGCTCCTTAACACCCGCGTGAGGAACGCCACGGCCTATGTGTGCATCACACCGGACTGATCTGTCATCTGATGAATGCATGCAGCCCCTTAACACCCGCGTGAGGAACGCCACGGCCTATGTGTGCATCACACCGGACTGAACTGTCATCTGATGAATGCATGCAGCCCCTTAACACCCGCGTGAGGAACGCCACGGCCTATGTGTGCATCACACCGGACTGATCTGTCATCTGATGAATGCATGCAGCCCCTTAACACCCGCGTGAGGACGCCACGGCCTATGTGTGCATCACACCGGACTGATCTGTCATCTGATGAATGCATGCCGCTCCTTAACACCCGTGTGAGGAACGCCACGGCCTATGTGTGCATCACACCGGACTGATCTGTCACCTGATGAATGCATGCCGCCCCTTAACACCCGCGTGAGGAACGCCACGGCCTATGTGTGCATCACACCGGACTGATCTGTCATCTGATGAATGCATGCAGCCCCTTAACAGCCGCGTGAGGAACGCCACGGCCTATGTGTGCATCACACCGGGCTGATCTGTCATCTGATGAAAACATGCCGCTCCTTAACACCCGCGTGAGGAACGCCACGGCCTATGTGTGCATCACACCGGACTGAACTGTCATCTGATGAATGCATGCCGCCCCTTAACAACCGCGTGAGGAACGCCACGGCCTATGTGTGCATCACACCGGACTGATCTGTCATCTGATGAATGCATGCAGCCCCTTAACACCCGCGTGAGGACGCCACGGCCTATGTGTGCATCACACCGGACTGATCTGTCATCTGATGAAGACATGCAGCCCCTTAACACCCGCGTGAGGAACGCCACGGCCTATGTGTGCATCACACCGGACTGAACTGTCACCTGATGAATGCATGCAGCCCCTTAACACCCGCGTGAGGAACGCCACGGCCTATGTGTGCATCACACCGGACTGATCTGTCATCTGATGAATGCATGCCGCCCCTTAACACCCGCGTGAGGAACGCCACGGCCTATGTGTGCATCACACCGGACTGATCTGTCACCTGATGAATGCATGCCGCTCCTTAACACCCGCGTGAGGACGCCACGGCCTATGTGTGCATCACACCGGACTGATCTGTCATCTGATGAATGCATGCAGCCCCTTAACACCCGCGTGAGGACGCCACGGCCTATGTGTGCATCACACCGGACTGATCTGTCACCTGATGAATGCATGCCGCTCCTTAACACCTGCGTGAGGAACGCCACGGCCTATGTGTGCATCACACCGGACTGATCTGTCATCTGATGAATGCATGCAGCCCCTTAACACCCGCGTGAGGAACGCCACGGCCTATGTGTGCATCACACCGGACTGATCTGTCATCTGATGAATGCATGCAGCCCCTTAACACCCGCGTGAGGACGCCACGGCCTATGTGTGCATCACACCGGACTGATCTGTCATCTGATGAAGACATGCCGCTCCTTAACACCCGCGTGAGGAACGCCACGGCCTATGTGTGCATCACACCGGACTGATCTGTCATCTGATGAAGACATGCCGCTCCTTAACACCCGCGTGAGGAACGCCACGGCCTATGTGTGCATCACACCGGACTGATCTGTCATCTGATGAATGCATGCAGCCCCTTAACACCCGCGTGAGGACGCCACGGCCTATGTGTGCATCACACCGGACTGATCTGTCATCTGATGAAGACATGCAGCTCCTCAACTATTTTAATGTCAACCTGGCTGAGGACGCCACGGCCTATGTGCGCATCACGCTGCATGGAGCTGCTCGGAGCGTCATCACCTCAGAAGACAGATCTATCATTTGATTAATTCTTGCAGCTCCTTAACTATTTCATTGTCACCCCTGATGATGACACGGCCTACAGTGCAAACCCAGAAAGTATTCACAGCGCTTCATTTTTTCCACATTTTGTTATGTTACAGCCGCATTCCAAAATGGATTAAATTTATTATTTTCCTCAAAATTCTACAAACAATTCCCCATAATGACAACGTGAGAGAAGTTTGTTTGAAATCTTTGCAAATTTATTAAAAATAAAAAATGAAAAAAATCCCATGTACATAAGTATCACAGGCTCCTCCCACGTACATAAGTATCACAGACTCCTCCCATGTACATAAGTATCACAGGCTCCTCCCATGTACATAAGTATCACAGGCTCCTCCCATGTACATAAGTATCACAGGCTCCTCCCATGTACATAAGTATCACAGGCTCCTCCCATGTACATAAGTATCACAGACTCCTCCCATGCACATAAGTATCACAGGCTCCTCCCATGTACATAAGTATCACAGACTCCTCCCATGTACATAAGTATCACAGACTCCTCCCATGTACATAAGTATCACAGACTCCTCCCATGTACATAAGTATCCTAGGCTCCTCCCATGTACACAAGTATCACAGACTCCTCCCATGTACATAAGTATCACAGGCTCCTCCCATGTACATAAGTATCACAGGCTCCTCCCATGTACATAAGTATCACAGACTCCTCCCATGTACATAAGTATGACAGACTCCTCCCATGTACATAAGTATCACAGACTCCTCCCATGCACATAAGTATCACAGGCTCCTCCCATGTACATAGTATCACAGGCTCCTCCCATGTACATAGTATCACAGGCTCCTCCCATGTACATAAGTATCACAGATTCCTCTCATGTACATAAGTATCATAGGCTCCTCCACGTAAATAAGTATCACAGGCTCCTCCCATGTACATAAGTATGACAGACTCCTCCCATGTACATAAGTATCACAGACTCCTCCCACGTACATAAGTATCACAGACTCCTCCCACGTACATAAGTATCACAGACTCCTCCCATGTACATAAGTATCACAGACTCCTCCCACGTACATAAGTATCACAGGCTCCTCCCACGTACATAAGTATCACAGGCTCCTCCCACGTACATAAGTATCACAGGCTCCTCCCACGTAAATAAGTATCACAGGTTCCTCTCATGTACATAAGTATCACAGGCTCCTCCCATGTACATAAGTATCACAGGCTCCTCCCATGTACATGAGTATCACAGACTCCTCCCATGTACATAAGTATCACAGACTCCTCCCATGTAAATAAGTATCACAGACTCCTCCCATGTACATGAGTATCACAGGCTCCTCCCATGTACATAAGTATCACAGACTCCTCCCATGTACATAAGTATCACAGGCTCCTCCCATGTACATGAGTATCACAGGCTCCTCCCATGTACATGAGTATCACAGGCTCCTCCCATGTACATGAGTATCACAGACTCCCCCCATGTACATAAGTATCACAGGCTCCTCCCATGCACATAAGTATCACAGGCTCCTCCCATGTGCATAAGTATGACAGGCTCCTCCCACATACATAAGTATCACAGGCTCCTCCCATGTACAAAGTATCACAGACTCCTCCCATGTACATAAGTATCACAGGCTCCTCCCACGTACATAAGTATCACAGACTCCTCCCATGTACATAAGTATCACAAGCTCCTCCCATGTACATAAGTATCACAGGCTCCTCCCACGTACATAATTATCACAGGCTCCTCCCATGTACATAATTATCACAGGCTCCTCCCATGTACATAAGTATCACAGGCTCCTTCCATTTACATAAGTAACACAGGCTCCTCCCATGTACATAATTATCACAGACTCCTCCCATGTACATAATTATCACAGGCTCCTCCCATGTACATAAGTATCACAGGTTCCTCCCATGCACATAAGTATCACAGGCTCCTCCCATGTACATAAGTATCACAGGCTCCTCCCATGTACATAAATTTAACAGGCTCCTCCCATGTACATAAGTATCACAGACTCCTCTCATGTACATAAGTATCACAGACTCCTCCCATGTACATAAGTATCACAGGCTCCTCCCATGCACATAAGTATCACAGGCTCCTCCACGTAAATAAGTATCACAGGCTCCTCCCATGTACATAAGTATCACAGACTCCTCCCACGTACATAAGTATCACAGGCTCCTCCCATGTACATAAGTTTAACAGGCTCCTCCCATGTACATAAGTATCACAGGCTCCTCCCATTTACATAAGTATCACAGGCTCCTCCCACGTAAATAAGTATCACAGGTTCCTCCCATGTACATAAGTATCACAGGCTCCTCCCATGTACATAAGTATCACAGACTCCTCCCATGTACATAAGTATCACAGACTCCTCCCATGTAAATAAATATCACAGACTCCTCCCATGTACATGAGTATCACAGGCTCCTCCCATGTACATAAGTATCACAGACTCCTCCCATGTACATGAGTATCACAGGCTCCCCCCATGTACATAAGTATCACAGGCTCCTCCCATGTACACGAGTATCACAGGCTCCTCCCATGTACATGAGTATCACAGGCTCCTCCCATGTACATGAGTATCACAGACTCCTCCCATGTACATAAGTATCACAGGCTCCTCCCATGCACATAAGTATCACAGGCTCCTCCCACGTGCATAAGTATCACAGGCTCCTCCCACATACATAAGTATCACAGGCTCCTCCCATGTACAAAGTATCACAGACTCCTCCCATGTACATAAGTATCACAGGCTCCTCCCACGTACATAAGTATCACAGACTCCTCCCATGTACATAAGTATCACAGGCTCCTCCCATGTACATAAGTATCACAGGCTCCTCCCACGTACATAATTATCACAGGCTCCTCCCATGTACATAAGTATCACAGGCTCCTCCCACGTACATAAGTATCTCAGACTCCTCCCATTTACATAAGTTTAACAGGCTCCTTCCATGTACATAAGTAACACAGGCTCCTCCCATGTACATAATTATCACAGGCTCCTCCCATGTACATAATTATCACAGGCTCCTCCCATGTACATAAGTTTAACAGGCTCCTCCCATGTACATAAGTATCACCGGCTCCTCCCATGTACATAAGTATCACAGGCTCCTCCCATGTACATAAGTATCACAGCCTTTGCTCAATATACTTTGGCACCAATCACAGCCTCCAGTCTTTCTGAGTATGATGCTACAAGCTCGGCACACCTATTTTTGGGCAGTTTCTCCCGTTCTTCTTTGCAGGACCTCTCAAGTTCCATCAGGTTGGATGGGGGGGTCGGTGCACAGCCATTTTCAGATCTCTCCAGGGATGTCCAATCGGGTTCAAGTCTGGGCTCTGGCTGGGCCACTCAAGGACATTCACAGAGTTGTCCCGTAGCCCCTCCCCTGTTATCTTGGCTGTGTGCTTAGGGTCTTTGTCCTGTTGGAAAATGAACCTTCGCCCCAGTCTGAGGTCCAGAGCGCTCTGGAGAAGGTTTTCATCAAGGATGTCTCTGTACATTGCTCCATTCATCTTTCCCTCCATCCTGACTAGTCTCCCATTTTCTGACGCAAAAAATCATCCTCACAGTATGATGCTGACACCACCATGCTTCACAGGGGGAGCAGAGAGGTGCAGGGATTAGAGAGGTGCAGGGGGAGCGGAGAGGGGCAGAGGGGGTAGAGCAGTGCATGGGAAACAGAGAGGTGCAGGGAACAGAGAAGTTTAGAGGAACAAAGAGGTGCAGGGGGAGCAGAGAAGTGCAGGAGATCAGAGAGGGGCAGGGGCAGCAGAGAGGTGCAATGGGCAGAGAGGTGCAGGGGGACCAGAGTGGTGCAGAGGGGGCAAAGAGATGCAGGGGGAGCAGATAGGTACATGGAATAGAGAGGTGCACAGATAGCAGAGAGGTGCAGTGAGCAGACAGGTGCTGAGGGAGTACAGAGGTGCAGGGGGGGCAGAGAGGTGCAGGGGGAGCAGAGAGGTGCAGGGGAACAGAGAGGTGCAGGGAGCAGAGAAGTGCAGAGGAACAGAGAGGTTCAGGGAGTAGAGAGGTGCAGGGGGAGCAGGGAGGTGCAGGGAGCAGAGAGGTGCTCAGGAACAGAGAGATGCAGGGAGAAGAGAAGTGCAGGGGAACAGAGAGGTGAAGGAAGTAGAGAGGTGCAGGGGGAACAGAGAGGTGCAGGGGGAGCAGAGAGGGGTAGAGGGGTAGAGCAGTGCAGGGGAAACAGAGAGGTGCAGGGAGCAGAGAAGTTCAGGGGAAAAGAGAGGTGCAGGGGGAGCAGAGAAATGCAGGAGAACAGAGAGGAGCTTGGGAACAGAGAGGAGCTTGGGAACAGAGAGGTGCAGGGGAACAGAGATGTGCAGGGGAACAGAGAGGTGCAGGGGGACAGAGAGGTACAGGGAGTAGAGAGATGCAGGGAGAACAGAGAGGTGCAGGGGAACAGAGAGGTGCAGGGGAACAGAGAGGTGCAGGGGCAGCAGAGAGGTGCAGGGAGCAGAGAGGTGTAGGTGGACCAGAGTGGTGCAGAGGGGGCAAAGAGATGCAGGAGGAGCAGAGAGGTGCAGGGAATAGAGAGGTGCAGTGAGCAGACAGGTGCAGAGGGAGTAGAGAGGTGCAGAGAGCAGAGAGGTGCAGGGCAGCAGAGAGGTGCAGGGGGAGCAGAGAGGTGCAGGGGGAGCAGAGAGGTTCAGGGGAAGAGAGAGGTGCAGGAGGGAGAGAGGTGCAGGGGGAGTAGAGAGGTGCAGGGTGGCAGAGAGGTGCAGGGGAGCAGATAGGTGCAGGGGGAGCAGAGAGGTGTAGGAGAAACAGATAGGTGCAGGGGGAGCAGATAGGTGCAGGGGGGAGTAGAGAAGTGCAGAGGGGGCGCAGAGAAGTGCAGAGGGGGCAGAGAGGTGCAGCGGGAGCAGAGAGGCGAAGGGCAGCAGAGAGGTGCAGGGGAACAGAGAGGTGCAGGATGGAGAGAGGTGCAGGGGGAGTACAGAGGTGCAGGGGGAGTAGAGAGGTGCAGGGGGAGTAGAGAGGTGCAGGAGATGCAGATAGGTGCAGGGGGAGCAGATAGGTGCAGGGGGAGCAGAGAGATGCACAGGGAACAGAAAGGTGCAGGGGGGCAGAGAGGTGCAGGTGGATCAGAGAGGTGCAGAGGGGGCAAAGAAATGCAGGGGGGAGCAGAGAGGTGCAGTGATCAAACAGGTGCAGAGGGAGTAGAGAAGTGCAGGGAGCCTGAACCATACCAGGCCACATGCCCTCAACATGGGGGGAGGGGGTGGGTGGCAGAGGCAGGGGGGGTCCCCAACTAAGGAAAACCACCAAATGCCTGGCTTTCCATTTGTTTGACAGTTCTTATATAAGTAAGGGACGGAGCTACCTGTCAACATCATCTGGTGGCACCGCCCCCTTCTTGTGACGTCACAGACTGGTGCATGCTGGGTCGGTGACATCACAAGGGGGCGGTGTCAGGTGACCCATATAAGAACTGTCAAACAGCAAGCCAGGCCTTAGTTGACAGCGGAGTGATTTTTTTCCCCGGGTACGGCGGGCGTTGTGATTGACGATCGATCTTCATCGGGGGGGGGGGGGGGCTGTTTTTTTTTTTTTAATAAAGGAAATGTCTAAAACGGCTTCTGTGTTTTTATTACCTTTGTACATTTTTTGGGGTGAATGGGTAGGGGTACAATGTACCTGATACTCCTTCACATGAGGGGGGGGGGCAGATATCGGGATCTGGGGCCCTCTGCCTGCAGACCCCCACAGCCACAGCCCAGGGTTGTGGGGAAGAGACCCTTGTTTCCACCATAAGGACAAGGTGCTTTGGGGCGGGGGGGGAGGAGGGCAGAGCCGGGTTTTTTTCCTACATTTTTCTAATGACGGAAATTGAAATGTCATTTTTGCTGCGGCAGGTTCCATACATGCTAGAGATGCGCCACTTTACAGGCAGACTAAAGGGACCTCCCAGACACGATATTCAAAGGGATTTTTCATGTTTATTGTGGCACTTTAAGGATTATTAAAATACTGAAAAAAACATCTTTAAAAAAAAAAAAAAATGCGCTTGATACATGTCACCTGGGGCAGGACCCGGACCCCCATACCCCTTTTATGGCCTCCCATGAGGCTCTGTGTACCTCATACCTTGGCGATCTCCTGGTGGGGTGCTGTGTACTTCATACCTCAGTGATCACCTGGTGGGGTGCTGTGTACTTCATACCTCAGTGATCACCTGGTGGGGTGCTGTGTACTTCATACCTCAGTGATTTCCCAATGAGGCTCTGTGTGCCTCATACCTCTGTGATCTCCCTGGTGGGGCGCTGTGTACCTCATACCTCGGTGATCTCCTGGGAGGCTCTGTGTACCTCATACCTCAGTGATCTCCCGGTGAGGCTCTGTGTACCTCATACCTCGGTGATCTCCCGATGAGGCTCTGTGTACCTCATACCTCGGTGATCTCCCGGTGAGGCTGTGTACCTCATACCTCAGGGATCTCTCAATGAGGCTCTGTGTACCTCATACCTCAGTGATCTCTCGATGAGGCACTGTGTACCCCATACCTCAGTGATCCCCTGGTGAGGCTCTGCATACCTCAGCAGCTTCCTAGGGAGGCACTATGTACCTCTTGACTCAGTGATCGCCCGGTGAGGCACTGTGTACCTCCTCCTACGTCGGTAATTTCGCTGGGGAGGCTCTGTGTACCTCATACCTCAGTGATTCTGCATTTCCAGGTAGATCTCTCTCTCTCTCTCAGGTAAACCTTTCATCCTCTGATATCCTATGATAACGGGGGAGGGGGAGGAGGCAGTGCGGCACCCCCCCCCCCCCCAAGGTTTCCGGCCCCTCGTGCCTCATTCTTGTCAGGGCCGGCGGGGTGACTTTGCGGCGGATCTTCCAGGTGGAAGGAAGGATTGTATTTTTAGCGCCTCTATTAGTCGGTGCGGTGGCGTCGCGGCGCGGAGGTTATTAAGTGGCCTGTCGGAACGCACATCAAAACGCGCCCCCGCTGGGAGTCCAGGCTAAATTCCATCATTAAAACCTATTACTGGCCATCAAACTCCCCGTAATTCCCTCTAATGACCTCATTTCCCTAAGTGTCACTGCTCGGCGCGGCGCCCCCCCACCTGCCCGCGTCTGGGGGGGGGAGGGGGCGTCTATTCCCCTGTCCCGGGCCGCACCATTCTCCTCTGATTGAAGGGCGGAGAGGGACCGGCGAGGAGGCGCCATCTTTTACCGCCCCCACATCTAAAAATGGATTATTGCATTAAAAGTTCAAAATGTTCAGCGAGTCGGGAGGAGAGGGGAGGGGGGCTGCTGCCCCCCCTCCCGGAGAAGAAGAAGAAGAAGTCCTCCCCCCTCCCCCCCCCCTTGTTCCCGGCCGGGAAATCATTTGGTAAATACGAAACGCGCCCCGGGGCGATGGGCGCCCAGGCACTCATTTTTAGAGTGGATAATTGACTCCTTTCAGTTGATAATTCATAGCTTGCATATGTTACCCAATACATCAAGCGGGCAGAGTCCGCGCCCGCCCCCGAGCGCCGCGCCGCGTCCGACATGATGGATGACTGCATTATGGCCTCCTGAATGAATTATGTCTGACAAATACCTTGAGCGCGCGCCGCTGTCGCTCTCTATCTGTCCTAATCTGCCAGGAATTACCGCCATTCCCCACATTACACGGCAAACGGCCAAAGGAAATTAATGGAGCAATTGTGCCATTAAAAAAATGTAGAATGCACGCACGCCGCGCGCCGCGCCCGCCCATCCATCATCCGCCGCCGCCGCCGCCCGCTTCCTGTGTGCGCAAAAAAAACAGGTCAGGATTATTATGACAGACAAAAGCGCCTCATTTGCCGACATCCCCGCTCTTCTCCTCCCGCAAAAAAAAAATCGCTCGCGCCTCGCACTGCGGCAGCGGAGGAAGCCGGAATCTTTCCTGCGGTTTGTCATAAAACTTCCGGAGAAAACACAAAGTTCTGCCGTCCGGGAAAAATGGTGGAAAATGTTATCTCTAAACGGGAAACGGGAAATCGCTCTGCAGAATCCGAGTCATTCACCACCAGATCCCCCCCATAATTCGGGGAAGATAGCCGCCATCTTAGAGGGGGGGTGACACCTGACACCCCGGGGGGTGTCTACTATGGGCTGGGCTGTCCTTCAGTAGGGATTCCTCCAGTAGTGATTGCTCTGGTAAAGGATTCCTCTAGTAAGGATTCCTCCGGTAGTGATTCTGTCAGTAGCGATTCCTACGGTAGGGATTCCTCCAGTATCGATTCCCGTCCTGACTGTCCTCATACACCGAGAGATTCCCCGATAACAACCCAACATTCCCGTCCTGACTGTCTTCATACACCAAGAGATTCTCCGATGATGACCCAACATTTCCATCCTGACTGTCCTCATACACCGAGAGATTCCCCGATGACGACCCAACATTCTCGTCCTGACTGTCCTCATACACTGAGAGATTCCCCGATGACGACCCAACATTCTCGTCCTGACTGTCCTCATACACTGAGAGATTCCCCGATGACGACCCAACATTCTCGTCCTGACTGTCCTCATACACTGAGAGATTCCCCGATGACGACCCAACATTCTCGTCCTGACTGTCCTCATACACTGAGAGATTCCCCGATGACGACCCAACATTCTCGTCCTGACTGTCCTCATACACTGAGAGATTCCCCGATGACGACCCAACATTCTCGTCCTGACTGTCCTCATACACTGAGAGATTCTCCGATGACGACCCAACATTCTCGTCCTGACTGTCCTCATACACTGAGAGATTCCCCGATGACGACCCAACATTCTCGTCCTGACTGTCCTCATACACTGAGAGATTCCCCGATGACGACCCAACATTCTCGTCCTGACTGTCCTCATACACTGAGAGATTCCCCGATGACGACCCAACATTCTCGTCCTGACTGTCCTCATACACTGAGAGATTCCCCGATGACGACCCAACATTCTCATCCTGACTGTCCTCATACACCAAGAGATTCCCCGATGACGACCCAACATTCTCGTCCTGACTGTCCTCATACACTGAGAGATTCCCCGATGACGACCCAACATTCTCGTCCTGACTGTCCTCATACACTGAGAGATTCCCCGATGACGACCCAACATTTCCGTCCTGACTGTCTTCATACACCGAGAGATTCCCTGATGACGACCCAACATTCTCATCCTGACTGTCCTCATACACCAAGAGATTCCCCGATGACGACCCAACATTCTCGTCCTGACTGTCCTCATACACCGAGAGATTCCCCGATGACGACCCAACATTCTCATCCTGACTGTCCTCATACACTGAGAGATTCCCCGATGACGACCCAACATTCTCGTCCTGACTGTCCTCATACACCAAGAGATTCCCCGATGACGACCCAACATTCTCGTCCTGACTGTCCTCATACACTGAGAGATTCCCCGATGACGACCCAACATTCTCATCCTGACTGTCCTCATACACCAAGAGATTCCCCGATGACGACCCAACATTCTCGTCCTGACTGTCCTCATACACTGAGAGATTCCCCGATGACGACCCAACATTCTCGTCCTGACTGTCCTCATACACCAAGAGATTCCCCGATGACGACCCAACATTCTCGTCCTGACTGTCCTCATACACTGAGAGATTCCCCGATGACGACCCAACATTCTCGTCCTGACTGTCCTCATACACCAAGAGATTCCCCGATGACGACCCAACATTTCCGTCCTGACTGTCCTCATACACCGAGAGATTCCCCGATGACGACCCAACATTCTCATCCTGACTGTCCTCATACACCAAGAGATTCCCCGATGATGACCCAACATTCTCGTCCTGACTGTCTTCATACACCGAGAGATTCCCCGATGACGACCCAACATTCCCGTCCTGACTGTCCTCATACACCAAGAGATTCCCCGATGATGACCCAACATTTCCATCCTGACTGTCCCCATACACCGAGAGATTCCCCGATGACGACCCAACATTCTCGTCCTGACTGTCCTCATACACCGAGAGATTCCACAATGATGACCCAACATTCCCGTCCTGACTGTCCCCATACACCGAGAGATTCCCTGATGACGACCCAACATTTCCGTCCTGACTGTCCTCATACACCGAGAGATTCCACAATGATGACCCAACATTCCCGTCCTGACTGTCCTCATACACCGAGAGATTCCACAATGACGACCCAACATTCCCGTCCTGACTGTCCTCATACACCGAGAGATTCCCCGATGACGACCCAACATTCTCGTCCTGACTGTCCTCATACACCGAGAGATTCCACAATGATGACCCAACATTCCCGTCCTGACTGTCCCCATACACCGAGAGATTCCCTGATGACGACCCAAAGTTCCCGTCCTGACTGTCCCCATACACCAAGAGATTCCACAATGATGATCCAACATTCCCGTCCTGACTGTCCTCATACACCGAGAGATTCCACAATGATGACCCAACATTCCCGTCCTGACTGTCCCCATACACCGAGAGATTCCCTGATGACGACCCAAAGTTCCCATCCTGACTGTCCCCATACACCGAGAGATTCCCTGATGACGACCCAACGTTCCCGCCCTGACTGTCACCGTACACAGAGAGATTCCCCGATGACGAGCCAACGTTCCCGCCCTGACTGTCACCATACACCGAGAGATTCTCCAATGACGAGCCAACGTAGGGATTCCTCCGGTAGTGATTCCTCCAGTAGGGATTAATCTGGTAGTGATTCTGTCGGTAGGGATTCCTTCTGTAGTAATTCCTACAGTAAGGATTCCTCCGGTAGCGATTCCCATCCTGACTGTCCTCATACACCAAGAGATTCCCTGATGATGTCCTAACATTCCCATCCTCACTGTCCCTGTACATTGAGAGATTCCCCGCTGACAATCCAACGTTCCCGTCCTGACTGTCCCCATACACCGATAGATTCCCCGATGTCGACTCCTTCCTTATCCAGCCACCATTACACAGGAGACATGTATTATGAGATGAAGAGAACCTGCCTCTCCCCGGATTGGTTGAAGTGATTTTATGACCTGACAGTTGATTAGGTGATGACACAATGAGGTCACTTTCCTGCAGAGCTGACACTCAGATCCTTACTCTAGGTGAGAGAGCCTCGTTTTGTCGATAAGGAGACGATCGGTCTTTAGGTCTGTCAGAGTTGTTGATGGATTTAGTGGCTGAAAACAAACATCCCCAGAATGACAAATGAGTGAAGTCTGATCATTTACTTTGGAGACAAATATCTGATCCATCCTAAATTGTGTGGAGCTCTACCGCCACCTGCTGGATGATAACCAGGCTGCGTGCCACCACACTGGTTGGGATTCCTCCAGTAGGGATTCCTCTGGTAATGATCCCCCCAGTAGGGATTCCTCCAGTAGGGATTCCTCCAGTAATGATTCCTCCGGTAGTGATTCCTCTGGTAGTGATTCTGTCGGTAGTGATTCCTCTGGTAGTGATTCTGTCGGTAGTGATTCTGTCGGTAGTGATTCCTCTGGTAGTGATTCTGTCGGTAGTGATTCCTCTGAAAGTGATTCTGTCGGTAGTGATTCTGTCGGTAGTGATTCCTCTGGTAGTGATTCTGTCGGTAGTGATTCCTCTGGTAGTGATTCTGTCGGTAGTGATTCTGTCGGTAGTGATTCCTCTGGTAGTGATTCTGTCGGTAGTGATTCTGTTGGTAGTGATTCCTCTGGTAGTGATTCTGTCGGTAGTGATTCTGTCGGTAGTGATTCCTCTGGTGGGAATTCCTCCAGTAATGATTCCCCCACTAGTGGTTCCCCCGGTAGGTATTCCTCCGGTAGGGATTAATCTGGTAATCTGATTCTGTCGGTAGGGATTCCTCCAGTAGCGATTCCCGTCCTGACTGTCCTCATACACCAAGAGATTCCCTGATGATGTCCTAACATTCCCATCCTTACTGTCCCTGTACATTGAGAGATTCCCAGATGACAACCCAACATTCCCGTCCTGACTATCCCCATACACCAAGAGATTCCCTGATGATGTCCTAACATTCCCATCCTTACTGTCCCTGTACATTGAGAGATTCCCCGATGACGACCCAACGTTCCCGTCCTGACTGTCCCCATACACCGAGAGATTCCACAATGATGACCCAACATTCCCGTCCTGACTGTCAACATACACCGAGAGATTCCCTGATGACGACCCAAAGTTCCCGTCCTGACTGCCCCCATACACCGAGAGATTCCACAATGATGACCCAACATTCGCGTCCTGACTGTCCCCATACACCGAGAGATTCCCTGATGACGACCCAACATTTCCGTCCTGACTGTCCCCATACACCGAGAGATTCCACAATGATGACCCAACATTCCCGTCCTGACTGTCCTCATACACCGAGAGATTCCACAATGATGACCCAACATTCCCGTCCTTTCTGTCCCCATACACCGAGAGATTCCCCGATGACGACCCAACATTCCCGTCCTCACTCTCACCGTACACCGAGAGATTCACCGATGACGACCCAACGTTCCCGCCCTGACTGTCCCCATACACCGAGAGATTCCTAAATGACGAGCCAACGTTCCCGTCCTGACTGTCACCATACAACAAGAGATTCCCCAATGACGACCCAACGTTCCCATCCTGACTGTCCCCATACACCGAGAGATTCCCTGATGACGAGCCAACATTCCCGCCCTGACTGCCACCGTACACCAAGAGATTCCCGGAAGACGAGCCAACATTCCCGTTCTGACTGTCACCGTACACCTAGAGATTCCCCGAAGACGAGCCAACATTCCCGTCCTGACTTTCACCATACAACAAGAGATTCCCCATAGACAACCCAACGTTCCCGTCCTGACTGTCACCATACACCGAGAGATTTCCCGATGACGACTTATCGTTCCCGTCCTTTCTGTCCCCATACACCGAGAAATTCCCAGATGACGACCCAACATTCCCGTCCTGACTGTCACTGTACACCGAGAGATTCCCCAATGACTTCCTAACGTTCCCGTCCTGACTGTCCCCATACACCGAGAGATTCCCCAATGACTTCCTAACATTCCCGTCCTGACTGTCCCCATACACCGATAGATTCCCAGATGTCGACTCCTTCCTTATCCAGCCACCATTACACAGGAGACATGTATTATGAGATGAAGAGAACCTGCCTCTCCCCGGATTGGTTGAAGTGATTTTATGACCTGACAGTTGATTAGGTGATGACACAATGAGGTCACTTTCCTGCAGATCTGACACTCAGATCCTTACTCTAGGTGAGAGAGCCTCGTTTTGTCGATAAGGAGACGATTGGTCTTTAGGTCTGTCAGAGTTGTTGATGGATTTAGTGGCTGAAAACAAACATCCCCAGAATGAGAAATGAGTTAAGTCTGATCATTTTCTTTGGAGACAAATATCTGATCCATCCTAAATTGTGTGGAGCTCTACCGCCACCTGCTGGATGATTACCAGGCTGCGTGCCACCACTCTGGTTGGGATTCCTCTGGTAATGATCCCCCCAGTAGTCATTCCTCCAGTAGGGATTCCTCCGGTAATGATTCCTCTGGTAATGATTTCTCTGGTAGTGATTCCTCTGGTAGTGATTCTGTCGGTAGTGATTCCTCTGGTGGGGATTCCTCCAGTAATGATTCCCAGACTAGTGGTTCCCCCGGTAGGGATTCCTCCGGTAGTGATTCCTCCAGTAGGGATTAATCTGGTAGTGATTCTGTCGGTAGGGATTCCTTCTGTAGTAATTCCTATGGTAGGGATTCCTCCAGTAGCGATTCCCGTCCTGACTGTCCTCATACACCGAGATATTCCCCGATGACAACCCAACATTCCCGTCCTGACTGTCCCCATACATCAAGAGATTCCCTGATGATGTCCTAAAATTCCCATCCTTACTGTCCCTGTACATTGAGAGATTCCCCTATGACGACCCAACGTTCCCGTCCTGACTGTCCCCATACACCAAGAGATTCCCCGATGACGACCCAACATTCCCGTCCTGACTGTCACCCTACACCGAGAGATTCCCTGATGACGACCCAACGTTCCCGTCCTGACACCATACACCAAGAGATTCCCCGATGACGACCCAATGTTCCCGCCCTGACTGTCACCGTACACCGAGAGATTCCCCGATGACGAGCCAACGTTCCCGCCCTGACTGTCAACATACACCGAGAGATTCCCCGATGACGACCCAACGTTCCCACCCTGACTGTCCTCATACACCGAGAGATTCCCAGATGACGACCCAACATTCCCGTCCTGACTGTCACCCTACACCGAGAGATTCCCTGATGACGACCCAACGTTCACGTCCTGACACCATACACCAAGAGATTCCCCGATGACGACCCAATGTTCCCGCCCTGACTGTCACCGTACACCGAGAGATTCCCCGATGACGAGCCAACGTTCCCGCCCTGACTGTCAACATACACCGAGAGATTCCCCGATGACGACCCAACGTTCCCACCCTGACTGTCCTCATACACCGAGAGATTCCCAGATGACGACCCAACATTCCCGTCCTAACTGTCACCGTACACCGAGAGATTCCCCGATGACGACCCAACGTTCCCGCCCTGACTGTCCCCATACACCAAGAGATTCCCCAATGATTAGCCAACGTTCCCGTCCTGACTGTCACCATACAACAAGAGATTCCCCGATGACGACCTAACGTTCCCGTCCTGACTGTCCCCATACACCGAGAGATTCCCCGATGACGAGCCAATGTTCCCGATCTGACTGTCACCATACAACAAGAGATTCCCCACAGGTACAGACCTTAGATATGTCCCACTCATGGCCTTGGCACAGGTACAGACCTTAGACATGTCCCACTCATGGCCTTGGCACAGGTACAGACCTTAGACATGTCCCACTCATGGCCTTGGCACAGGTACAGACCTTAGACATGTCCCACTTATAGACTTGGCACAGGTACAGACCTTAGACGTGTCCCACTCATGGACTTGGCACAGGTACATACCTTAGACATGTCCCACTCGTGGCCTTTGCGCAGGTATAGACCTTAGACGTGTCCCACTCATGGCCTTGGCACAGGTACAGACCTTAGACATGTCCCATTCATGGCTCTGAAGCAGGTACAAACCTTAGACATGTCCCACTCATGGACTTGGCACAGGTACAGACCTTTGACATGTCCCACTCATGGCCTTGGCACAGGTACAGACCTTTGACATGTCCCACTCATGGCCTTGGCGCAGGTACAGACCTTAGACATGTCCCACTCATGGCCTTGGCACAGGTACAGACCTTAGACATGTCCCACTCATAGACTTAGCACAGGTACAGACCTTAGACATGTCCCACTCATGGCCCTGAAGCAGGTACAGACCTTAGACATGTCCCACTCATGGCCTTGGCACAGGTACAGATCTTTGACATGTCAGACATGTCCCACTCATAGACTTAGCACAGGTACAGACCTTAGACATGTCCCACTCATGGCCCTGAAGCAGGTACAGACCTTTGACATGTCCCACTCATGGCCTTGGCACACTAGGAGCTGGGGTGATCAGAGGGGCAACACTAGGAGCTGGAGTGATCAGAGGAGCAACACTAGGAGCTGGGGTGATCAGAGGGGCAACACTAGGAGCTGGGGTGATCAGAGGGGCAACACTAGGAGCTGGAGTGATCAGAGGAGCAACACTAGGAGCTGGGGTGATCAGAGGGGCAACACTAGGAGCTGGGGTGATCAGAGGGGCAACACTAGGAGCTGGGGTGATCAGAGGGGCAACACTAGGAGCTGAGGTGATCAGAGGGGCAACACTAGGAGCTGGGGTTATCAGAGGGGCAACACTAGGAGCTGAGGTGATCAGAGGGGCAACACTAGGAGCTGAGGTGATCAGAGGGGCAACACTAGGAGCTGGGGTGATCAGAGGGGCAACACTAGGAGCTGGGGTGATCAGAGGAGCAACACTAGAAGCTGAGGTGATCAGAGGGGCAACACTGGGAGCTGGATGATCGGAGAGGTAACATTAAGAGGCGGGGCAACCAAAGGGGCCACACTAAGATCCATCAGATCAGAGAGACTGCACTGGGAGGCAGGACAATTAAAAGGGGCCACACTAGGATCCAGGAGATCAGAGGGGCAGCAGTAGGAGTCGGAGTGATCATAGGGTCAGCACTAGAAGCCAGGTAATCACTAGCTGCAACACTACAGTGCATCCGGAAAGTATTCACAGCGCTTCACTTTTTCCACATTTTGTTGTTACAGCCTTATTTCAAAATGGATTAAATTCATAATTTTCCTCAAAATTCTACAAACAGTCCCCCATAATGACAACGTGAAAGAAGTTTGTTTGAAATCTTTGCAAATTTATTAAAAATAAAAAATGAAACACTAGAAGTCGGATGACCATTGGGGTAACACTAGAAGTCGGATGAGCATTGGGACAACACTAGGGGTCGGGTGACCATTGGGGCAACACTAGAAGTCGGATGAGCATTGGGACAACACTAGGGGTCGGGTGACCATTGGGGCAACACTAGAAGTCGGATGAGCATTCGGGCAACACTAGGGGCCGGGTGACCATTGGGGCAACACTAGAAGTCGGATGAGCATTGGGACAACACTAGGGGTCGGGTGACCATTGGGGCAACACTAGGAGTCGGATGATCATTGGGGCAACACTAGGAGTTGGGTGACCATAGGGGCAACACTAGAAGTCGGATGATCATTGGGGTAACACTAGGAGTCGGATGATCATTGGGGCAACACTAGGAGTCGGGTGACCATTGGGGCAACACTAGGAGTCGGGTGACCATTGGGGCAACACTAGGAGTCGGGTGACCATTGGGGCAACACTAGGAGTCGGGTGACCATAGGGGCAACACTAGAAGTCGGATGATCATTGGGGCAACACTAGGAGTCGGGTGACCATAGGGGCAACACTAGGAGTCAGGTGACCATAGGAGCAACACTAGGAGTTGGGTGATCGGAGGGGCAACATTAGGAGTTGGCTGATCGGAGGGGCAACACTAGGAGTCGGGTGATCGGAGGGGCAACACTAGGAGTCGGGCGATCAAAGGGGCCACACTACTATCCAGAACAGCCTTTCTCAACCTTTTCAACACAG
This sequence comes from Rana muscosa, assembly GCA_029206835.1. Taxonomy (NCBI): domain Eukaryota; kingdom Metazoa; phylum Chordata; class Amphibia; order Anura; family Ranidae; genus Rana; species Rana muscosa. The sequence goes on from CM055120.1 coordinate 10,435,382, forward strand.
AGACATGTCCCACTCATAGACTTAGCACAGGTACAGACCTTAGACATGTCCCACTCATGGCCCTGAAGCAGGTACAGACCTTTGACATGTCCCACTCATGGCCTTGGCACAGGTACAGACCTTAGACATGTCCCACTCATGGCCTTGGCACAGGTACAGACCTTAGACATGTCCCACTCATAGACTTAGCACAGGTACAGACCTTAGACATGTCCCACTCATGGCCCTGAACCAGGTACAGACCTTAGACATGTCCCACTCATGGCCTTGGCACAGGTACAGATCTTTGACATGTCCCACTCATGGACTTGGCACAGGTACAGACCTTTGACATGTCCCAATCATGGTCTTGGTGCAGGTACAGACCTTAGACATGTCCCACTCATGGCCTTGGCACAGGTACAGACCTTAGACATATCCCACTCATGGACTTGGCACAGGTACAGACCTTAGACATGTCCCACTCATGGCCTTGGCACATGAACAGACCTTAGACATGTCCCACTCATGGCCCTGAAGCAGGTACAGACCTTAGACATGTCCCACTCATGGCCTTGGCACAGGTACAGACCTTTGACATGTCCCACTCATGGCCTTGGCAAAGGAACAGACCTTAGACATGTCCCACTCATGGCCTTGGCACAGGTACAGACCTCAGACATGTCCCACTCATAGACTTAGCACAGGTACAGACCTTACACATGTCCCACTCATGGCCCTGAAGCAGGTACAGACCTTTGACATGTCCCACTCATGGCCTTGGCACAGGTACAGACCTTTGACATGTCCCACTCATGGCCTTGGCAAGGGAACAGACCTTAGACATGTCCCACTCATGGCCTTGGCACAGGTACAGACCTTAGACATGTCCCACTCATAGACTTAGCACAGGTACAGACCTTAGACATGTCCCACTCATGGCCCTGAAGCAGGTACAGACCTTAGACATGTCCCACTCATGGCCTTGGCACAGGTATAGATCTTTGACATGTCCCACTCATGGACTTGGCACAGGTACAGACCTTTGACATGTCCCACTCATGGTCTTGGTGCAGGTACAGACCTTAGACATGTCCCACTCATGGCCATGGCACAGGTACAGGCCTTAGACATATCCCACTCATGGACTTGGCACAGGTACAGACCTTAGACATGTCCCACTCATGGCCTTGGCACATGAACAGACCTTAGACATGTCCCACTCATGGCCCTGAAGCAGGTACAGACCTTAGACATGTCCCACTCATGGCCTTGGCACAGGTACAGACCTTAGACATGTGCCACTCATGGACTTGGCACAGGTACAGACCTTAGACATGTCCCACTCATGGCCTTGGCACAGGTACAGACCTTTGACATGTCCCTCTCATGGCCTTTGCACAGGTACAGACATTTGACATGTCCCACTCATGGCCTTGGCAAGGGAACAGACCTTAGACATGTCCCACTCATGGCCTTGGCACAGGTACAGACCTTAGACATGTCCCACTTGTGGCCTTGGCACAGGTACAGACAGACCTTAGACATGTCCCACTTGTGGCCTTGGCACAGGTACAGACCTTAGACATGTCCCACTCATGGCCTTGGCACAGGTACAGACCTTAGACATGTCCCACTCGTGGCCTTGGCACAGGTACAGACCTTAGACATGTCCCACTCGTGGCCTTGGCACAGGTACAGACCTGCACTGTTTCTGCTGAGTAGAAATACCTGTAGGAAAGGCCGGTGACTACGGATTAAGAAATATCCAAAGTTTGTCTTTGCTGGTGATTCTGCTCCAGATATTCACATTGTAGCAGTTTTTGTCCAGATTTTATAGGTTCCCCTTTTTCTATTGCACATCCATAAGGGGCTTTGAGGGAAATATGGCATGTTGTGGCTCTTCTCGGTGCACTGGGGACAGTGGTCAAGCCATGTAAGAGAATGGTAAGTGTGATGGTAACACGGGGGGCGTTGGGGACAGCAGATCCAATCTAGTAGAAGGTTTCAGACATCAATCAGTAGGATGAGCTGAAATGGAAATATTATAGAGAACTTCAATCTGTATAAATATGCTGTAAGCCCAGAGTCAGAGAGGCAGCACTAGGAGCCAGGGCAATCAAAGGGGCCACACTAGGAGCCGGGTGATCAGAGAGGTAGAACTGGGGCCAGGGGTGATCAGAGGATAATACCAAGAGTCGGGTGATCAGAAGGGCAACACTAGGAGCCAGGGTAACCAAAGGGGCCACGCTAGGATCAAGGAGATCATCGGGGAAACACTAGGCGCCGGGTGATAAGAGGGGCAACAATAGGTGCCGGGTGATCAGAGGGTAACATTACGAGCTGGGGCAACCAAAGGGGTGTAGTGGCCTCACCTCTCTCCCTTTCTTTATCGGTTATATGGCTGTTGTCTAGGGGTACCTGGGAGAGAGAAACACACCACAGCCCATGTCCTCCGTAACTGGGAGGTGAAGGCCAGAGATTGGGCTTTTGTGTAGATGTCCTAGAGTCAAGTCCAGTCCTTCGTCCCTGACTCCTTTGCTTTAGTAACCCGAGTTCCACACAGTGAATAGGTACAACTCAGTTTTATTCTTCTTGCCAAGCAATAAAACAATCTTTCCCCTTTGGAAAATGGGGACAGATCGAGGCACAATCCTTTCCCTTCTTGCTGCTGCCCACTGTGCTGTCACCAGTGGTGAATAGTCACTGCCACTGACTAGGTAATATAGAATATGAATTACCTTCGCTCACTTTGCCCCTGTCAGAGGAAGAAATCTGTCCAAGGGAGAAGTGGAGGCCTCTCCGTCACCAGCGATGCTGCGCCGTACTCTTCGGAGAAGTTACTGCGCACCAGTCCTCACGAACTCAGACACGGGCACCCAAGGAGCCAGGGCCCCCTCGGATTCCTCCACCCTCACGGAACTCAGTCGAAGGTACTGAGCCCCAGGCATCCGCCATAGTACCTCACCCCAGGCTAAAGGTGCCTGAGATGGACTCCATCCCTGCTCCAGCTAGGCCAAGGGCGCCTAGGCCCGGAACACCGGAACGCCAGCACCCAAGCTGAAGGTGCCTGGGTGCGGCCGCGTCCTCCGACTCTCCCCAAATCAGGGCGTCCGCCCCTTTTATGACCTCTCCCTTTGCGCCACAGCGGGTTCCCCGCCCCGCTGTACCAGCTCCAGGGGAGGACAAAAAGGCACGGTTCGCGGTGTGAGTTCAACTCCGGCCCCAGGCAACAGCGCCACCCAGGGACCCCAAGGAACCTCACACCACCAGAGCCCTCACATAATTCAAATACCCGCTACAGGGGCTATACTAGGATCCATCAGATCCGAGGGGCTGCACTGGGAGCTGGAGCAATCAAAAGGGTAACACTAGGAGCCAGGTGATCGGAGGGGCAGCACTAGGATATATGGGTGATAAGAGTGGCAACACATTTAACTGAGGCCCCCAAAGGGGCAACACTAGGACCTAGGTGATCAAAGGGGGTAGCACTAGGGCCTGGCGTGATCAGAGGGGTAGCACTAGGAACTGGGGTGATCAAAGGGGGTAGCACTAGGGCCTGGGGTGATCAGAGGGGCAACACAAGGAGCTGGGGTGATCAGAGGGGCAACACTAGGAGCCGGGGCAACAAAAGGGGCCACACTAGGATCCATCAGATCAGAGGGGTAGCACTGGGAGTCAGGGCAATCAAAGGGGCATTACTAGGAGCCAGGGGGACCAGAGGGGCAACACTAAAAACTGAGGCCCCCTTTTGAGAATGGATTCTGTACCTACTTTCTTTGTTAATAAAACATTTCTGTTAAAAAAAAAAAAGAACTGAGGCCCCCAAAGGGGCCACACTAGGATCTAGGTGATCAGTGGGGAAGTACTAGTAACTGGAGTGATCAGAGGAGCAACACTAAGAGCTGGGGTGATCAGAGGGGCAACACTAGGAGCTGGGGTGATCAGAGGAGCAACACTAGGAGCTGGGGTGATCAGAGGGGCAACACTAGGAGCTGGGGTGATCAGAGGAGCAACACTAGGAGCTGGGGTGATCAGAGGGGCAACACTAGGAGCTGGAGTGATCAGAGGAGCAACACTAGGAGCTGGGGTGATCAGAGGGGCAACACTAGGAGCTGAGGTGATCAGAGGGGCAACACTAGGAGCTGAGGTGATCAGAGGGGCAACACTAGGAGCTGGAGTGATCAGAGGAGCAACACTAGGAGCTGGGGTGATCAGAGGGGCAACACTAGGAGCTGGGGTGATCAGAGGGGCAACACTAGGAGCTGAGGTGATCAGAGGGGCAACACTAGGAGCTGGAGTGATCAGAGGAGCAACACTAGGAGCTGGGGTGATCAGAGGGGCAACACTAGGAGCTGGGGTGATCAGAGGGGCAACACTAGGAGCTGGGGTGATCAGAGGGGCAACACTAGGAGCTGAGGTGATCAGAGGGGCAACACTAGGAGCTGGGGTTATCAGAGGGGCAACACTAGGAGCTGAGGTGATCAGAGGGGCAACACTAGGAGCTGAGGTGATCAGAGGGGCAACACTAGGAGCTGGGGTGATCAGAGGGGCAACACTAGGAGCTGGGGTGATCAGAGGAGCAACACTAGGAGCTGAGGTGATCAGAGGGGCAACACTGGGAGCTGGATGATCGGAGAGGTAACATTAAGAGGCGGGGCAACCAAAGGGGCCACACTAAGATCCATCAGATCAGAGAGACTGCACTGGGAGGCAGGACAATTAAAAGGGGCCACACTAGGATCCAGGAGATCAGAGGGGCAGCAGTAGGAGTCGGAGTGATCATAGGGTCAGCACTAGAAGCCAGGTAATCACTAGCTGCAAAACTACAGTGCATCCGGAAAGTATTCACAGCGCTTCACTTTTTCCACATTTTGTTGTTACAGCCTTATTTCAAAATGGATTAAATTCATAATTTTCCTCAAAATTCTACAAACAGTCCCCCATAATGACAACGTGAAAGAAGTTTGTTTGAAATCTTTGCAAATTTATTAAAAATAAAAAATGAAACACTAGAAGTCGGATGACCATTGGGGTAACACTAGAAGTCGGATGAGCATTGGGACAACACTAGGGGTCGGGTGACCATTGGGGCAACACTAGAAGTCGGATGAGCATTGGGACAACACTAGGGGTCAGGTGACCATTGGGGCAACACTAGAAGTCGGATGAGCATTCGGGCAACACTAGGGGCCGGGTGACCATTGGGGCAACACTAGAAGTCGGATGAGCATTGGGACAACACTAGGGGTCGGGTGACCATTGGGGCAACACTAGAAGTCGGATGAGCATTCGGGCAACACTAGGGGTCGGGTCACCATTGGGGCAACACTAGAAGTCGGATGAGCATTGAGGCAACACTGGGGGTCGGGTGACCATTGGGGCAACATTAGAAGTCGGATGAGCATTGGAGCAACACTAGGAGTTGGGTGACCATTGGGGCAACACTAGGAGTTGGGTGACCATAGGGGCAACACTAGAAGTCGGATGATCATTGGGGTAACACTAGGAGTCGGATGATCATTGGGGCAACACTAGGAGTCGGGTGACCATTGGGGCAACACTAGAAGTCGGATGATCATTGGGGCAACACTAGGAGTCGGGTGACCATTGGGGTAACACTAGGAGTCGGGTGACCATTGGGGCAACACTAGGAGTCGGGTGACCATAGGGGCAACACTAGAAGTCGGATGATCATTGGGGCAACACTAGGAGTCGGGTGACCATAGGGGCAACACTAGGAGTCAGGTGACCATAGGAGCAACACTAGGAGTTGGGTGATCGGAGGGGCAACATTAGGAGTTGGCTGATCGGAGGGGCAACACTAGGAGTCGGGTGATCGGAGGGGCAACACTAGGAGTCGGGTGATCGGAGGGGCAACACTAGGAGTCGGGCGATCAAAGGGGCCACACTACTATCCAGAACAGCCTTTCTCAACCTTTTCAACACAGAGGAACCCTTGAAATAGTTCTCCGGTCTCAGGGAACCCCTGCTAAAAATCAGAAATCTACAACTCATGATACATTAGTGTGATGGCCAGTGGGAAGAATGGTCCTTACACTAGTGGTCATTGGGAAGAATTGCCTGCTTACAGATGGCTAAAAAGATCAATGGTGTCAGTGGGAACTTATCTGAGAGGCAGAAATTGCCCAATGCTGAAGGAACCCCTAGCAACCTCTGGAGGAACCCTAGGGTTCCACGGAACCCTGGTTGAGAATCACTGATCCAGAAGATCAGGGGGGCAAAACTAGGAGCCAGGAGATCATAGGGGCAACACTAGAACCTGGGGTGATCACAGGGGCAGCACTAGGTGCTGGGTGATCAGAGGGGAACACTAGTAGCCAAGGTGATCAGAGGGGTAGTACTAGGAGTCGGGGTGATCATCATGATAACATTTGGAGCCAGGGCATTCAAAAGAGGAACACTAGGAGCTGGGGTAACACTTGGAACCGGGCCCCCAAAGGGGCCACACTAGGATCCAGGTGATCAGAGGGGTAGCACTAGGGCACTGGGTGATGAAAGGGGCAACACTAGGAGCCGGGATGTTTAAATGGGCAGCACTAGGAGCTGAGAATTCAAAGGGGAAGCACTAAATGCTGGAGTTTAGAGGGGCAACGCTTGGAGTAGGGTTGCCACCTTTTCTTCAAGCCAAATCCGAACACTTTAGTGGCACAGGGCAATTTGTTTTTCTGCAGTAAACACTATAGGACTATAGGAGGCCTATGACATATTTGGGTGCCCCAAGGAGAGTAGTAATGAAGCGTACAGTGGGTGTGGCCAAATTGCTCTTGCTGACATCATCGCCCCACCCTTCAGTAATGTCAATCCTGCTCCCAGACAGCGGCCCGCAGCTCCCGATCTCCAACAGATTTGTGTGCGACTATCTCAGTTACTTGGGAAGCCACAGCCCGGTCTGAATAATGGGATTGATTTACTAAAGGTAAATATTCTGTACGCTGCAAGTGCAGTTGCTCTAGTCCTGAGGGGAACATGCAATGAAAATAAAAAAAATGCATTTTTGCTTGCACATGATTGGATGGTAGAACTCAGCAGGGCTTCCCCTCAGATCTAGAGCAACTGCACTTGCAGTGCACTTTCTAGTGTATGTATATGTATATTTCCATTTAGTAAATCAACCTCCCTGTTTCCGGGTTTCAGGCGGAATGAAACCCGGACACATGATTCACAACCTGGACTGCCCGGGTGAATCCTGGTCAGGTGGCAACCCTGACTAGGAGCCGTGTGATCAGAGGGTAACATTAGGAGCTGAGGCAACCAAAGGGGCTACACTAGGATCCATCAGATCAGAGGGGCTGCACTGGGTGCTGGAGCAATCAAAGGGGCAGTACTAGGAGCCAGGTGATCATAGGGGAAACACTAAGAGCCAGGTGATTACAGGGGCAACAATAGGAGCCAAGATAACCAAAGGGGTCACACTAGGATCCAGGAGATAAGAGGGGCAGCACTAAGAGTCAAGGTGATCACATGGGCAACACTAGGAGTTGGGGTGATCATAGGGCAATACCAGGAGCCGAGTGATCAGAGGGTAACATTAGGAGCTGGGGCAACCAAAGGAGCCACACTAGGTTCCATGAGATAAGAAGGGCAGCCCTGAGAGCTGGGGCAATCAAAGGGGCAACACTTGGAGCCAGGTGATTAGAGGGGCAGCACAAGGAGCTGGGGGGGATCAGGGGGCAGCACTAAGGACCTGGGGGCAGCACTAAGGGCCTGGGGGGATCAGGGGGCAGCAGTAAGGACCTTGGGTGATCAGGGGGCAGCACTAAGGACCTGGCGTAATCAGAGAGGCAGCATTATGAACCAAGGCAATCAAAGGGCCAACACTAGCAGTTGGGTGATAAGAGCGGCATCGCTAGGACCCGGGATGATCAGAGGGGCAGCACTATGAGTCGGGGTGATCAGAGGGGCAGCACTAGGAGTCGGGTGATCAGAGGGGCAGCACTAGAAGTCACGGTGATCAGAGGGGCAGTATTAGGAGTCGGGGTGATCAGAGGGGCAGTATTAGGAGTCGGGGTGATCAGAGGGGCAGCACTAGAAGCCGGGGTGATCAGAGGGGCAGCACTAGGAGTCGTGGTGATCAGAGGGGCAGCACTAGGAGTCGGGGTGATCAGAGGGGCAGCACTAGAAGTCGGGGTGATCAGAGGGGCAGCACTAGGAGTCGGGTGATCAGAGGGGCAGCACTAGAAGTCGGGGTGATCAGAGGGGCAGCACTAGGAGTCGGGTGATCAGAGGGGCAGCACTAGGAGTCGTGGTGATCAGAGGGGCAGCACTAGGAGTCGGGGTGATCAGAGGGGCAGCACTAGAAGTCGGGGTGATCAGAGGGGCAGTATTAGGAGTCTGGGTGATCAGAGGGGCAGCACTAGGAGTCGGGGTGATCAGAGGGGCAGCACTAGGAGTCGTGGTGATCAGAGGGGCAGCACTAGGAGTCGGGGTGATCAGAGGGGCAGCACTAGGAGTCGGGGTGATCAGAGGGGCAGCACTAGGAGTCGGGGTGATCAGAGGGGCAGCACTAGGAGTCGGGGTGATCAGAGGGGCAGCACTAGGAGTCGGGGTGATCAGAGGGGCAGCACTAGGAGTCGGGGTGATCAGAGGGGCAGCACTAGGAGTCGGGGTGATCAGAGGGGCAGTATTAGGCTATGAGTAAGCGTCAGACACTGACGTGAAACGCGTTAGCCATCTACCCCTGCATGACCACTGTTCGTTTTGGTTGTTTTATATTTATGGATTCATTTAAAAAAAAATTTTTTTGAAAAATAAAACTGTCTATACAGAGTGCGGCAGTCCAGGGCTTTTTTCTTCCCATGCATTAGTGCAGAGCCAGCACCTGTGTGAACAACAGGGCGGGAGCAGCTATTTGGAGCATCTACAGCTTTGAGCGGTACGTTTCTTTTCTTCTGGGCAGTATTAGGAGTCGGGGTGATCAGAAGGGCAGTATTAGGAGTTGGGGTGATCAGAGGGGCAGCACTAAGAGTTGGGGTGATCAGAGGGGCAGTATACGGAGTTGGGGTGATCAGAGGGGCAGCACTAGGAGTCGGGGTGATCAGAGGGGCAGTACTAGGAGTCGGGGTGATCAGAGGGGCAGTACTAGGAGTTGGGGTGATCAGAGGGGCAGTATTAGGAGTCGGGGTGATCAGAAGGGCAGTATAAGGAGTTGGGGTGATCAGAGGGGCAGTACTAGGAGTCGAAGTGATCAGAGGGGCAGTATAAGGAGTCGGGGTGATCAGAGGGGCAGTATAAGGAGTTGGGGTGATCAGAGGGGCAGCGCTAGAAGCCGGTATGATCAGAGGGGCAGTATTAGGAGTCGGGGTGATCAGAGGGGCAGTATTAGGAGTCGGGGTGATCAGAGGGGCAGTATAAGGAGTCGGGGTGATCAGAGGGGCAGCACTAGGAGTCGGGGTGATCAGAGGGGCAGTATAAGTGTAGCAAGGTCCCGGACCTCCAAAGGCCTAATGGTGACCTCCAGAGTCAGGGATAGCTGACATCCGTCTTTGTAGAGTGGGTTACAAAGCATGGTGGGTGTGATGCAAGATGGAGTGATGGGTGCCAGACACTTTTTTAATGCAAAAGAGATTTATTGTCTCTTAACAGAACTGTGGGAGAGAGGGTTAGGGCCAGGACACCCTTAAGTAGATGCAATGATAATTGGCAGACTCAGAGATTTATATAGGTAGACAGCTATACAGGTGAAGGCCTCCAGCCAGATACCACTTCTGTATAGGTAGGACCGCCGTCTCCTATGGCAACAAATCTTGTAACAGTTACTAACGGTAGTTTTACTTAACTATTGGCAACACAGAATAGTTCTCCTCGCACCTACAGTCTCTCACTGTAGGTCTTCACTCACGGAACTCCCAGTCTCTCCATAGACTCTGAGACCCACTAACAATGGGATCCCCTGAGCTCTTTCTTTTCCATGACTCAGTATCTTCCTCAAGCATCACCCCCGCTTCCCTGTGGGGTCCCTGGCTTGGAACTCAAAGATACGCCTCAAGTGTCACCTCTGCTGACCCGCTAGATCCCTGGCTTGGCACTTGCTGAAGTTTTCCAACTTCTTCACCGTCCCCGGCTTGTGAGAAGTCTGCTTTGGTACTGCCTCCAGCTTACAGTGGTCTCCAGTAACAAGGTGGATGGTCCCTGTAAGAGAACCGTTAGTTTCCGCGCACGGGCGTCCAGAGGTGCCTAGGCGCACCAATGCGAATGCGCGTGCGCAACGGACTGCGTGCACGCGCAGGAGCGCGTCCCTAACGCCAATTGGCGCCAGACGGCCTATTTAAGGAAGTGCCCTGACCCCAGACCTTTGCTGACTGGTCTTCAGCTGTTACCTGATATCCTGAATCCTGCTGTTATCCTGCCTGATACCTGTTGCTGAACCTGGCTTGCCTTGACCCTGCTTCTGGACTACTGCTTCTATTCTGACTACTGGTTCCTGATCCTGACTACCCATTTGACCCTGCTTCTGCCTGCTGCCTTGTACCTTGCTGCCCGCCTGTTACCAGACCCGGCTACCCTGGTGACCCTGCACCTGCTTCCTGTGTGGCTCCTCATCACCCTCCGAGTGCCTGCGACTTCAGTCTTGCGACTCACTACGACTTCCTGCTGCAAGTCTACCAGGGACTTTACATCATCTGATGTTCCAGTGCCACTGTTCCAGCGGAGTGCCTCTTTAACCCCGGCTGATCCTTGGTGCATGGCTGCCTTCCCTGATCTGGCGGCCCTCCTGCTCATCCAGGCTCGCATCCTCTGCTACAGGTTTCCGGGTCTACATCTGCAGGCACTCGTGTTCCTCCTGTTCCACTTCCAGCGGGACTGGGGATGGAGATACAAGAGAGGCCGACCTCGTCATTTTAGTCTCCCTTCAGGTACGTGACAGTTCCTTAGTTCCTTAGTGGCGACAGCTTCCGCTCTACCTCCGACCACAACTGGTTCCTCATCCTGCACTGCTCTCTGGATAGGCCCTCAGGCAGCCAGATGTCCCCGGGATAGGCCTCAGGCTTCCAACCTAGCAGCCCGGGGCAGCACAACACACATCCACCCAGACAGCTGTCTGGGTGGCACAGAACCCCGATCACCTGACTCCTCCCAAATAAATAGGCTCTCCCAGCTGGCCAAGGGGCTTAAAGAAACCCCTGCCGATCAGAGGGGCAGTATTAGGAGGCGGGTGATTAGAGGGGCAGTATTAGGGTCGGGGTGATCAGAGGGGCAGTATTAGGAGTCAGGGTGATTAGAGGGGCAGTATTAGGAGTGGGGTGATCAGAAGGGCAGTATAAGGCGTCGGGGTGATCAGAGGGGCAGTATAAGGTGTTGGGGTGTTCAGAGGGGCATTATAAGGAGTCGGGGTGATGAGAGGGGCAGTATTAGGAGTCGGGATGATCAGAGGGGCAGTATAATGAGTCGGGGTGATCAGAGGGGCAGTATAAGGTGTCGGGGTGATCAGAGGGGCAGTATTAGGGTCGGAGTGATCAGAGGGGCAGTATTAGGAGTCGGGGTGATCAGAGAGGCAGTATAAGGAGTCGGGGTGATCAGAGGGGCAGTATTAGGAGTCAGGGTGATCAGAGAGGCAGTATAAGGAGTCGGGGTGATCAGAGGGGCAGTATTAGGAGTTGGTGTGATCAGAGAGGCAGTATAAGGAGTCGGGGTGATCAGAGGGGCAGTATTAGGAGTCAGGGTGATCAGAGGGGCAGTATAAGGAGTCGGGGTGATCAGAGGGGCAGTATAATAAGTCAGGGTGATCAGAGGGGCAGTATTAGGAGTCGGGATGATCAGAGGGGCAGCATAAGGAGTCTGGGTGATCAGAGGGACAGTATTAGGAGTCGGGGTGATCAGAGAGGCAGTATAAGGAGTCGGGGTGATCAGAGGGGCAGTATTAGGAGTCGGGGTGATCAGAGGGGCAGTATAAGGAGTCGGGGTGATCAGAGGGGCCGTATAAGTAGTTGGGGTGATCAGAGGGGCAGTATAAGGAGTCGGGGTGATCAGAGGGGCAGTATAAGGAGTCGGGGTGATCAGAGGGGCAGTATTAGGAGTCGGGGTGTTCAGAGAGGCAGTATAAGGAGTCGGGGTGATCAGAGAGGCAGTATAAGGAGTCGGGGTGATCAGAGGGGCAGTATTAGGAGTCGGGGTGATCAGAGGGGCAGTATAAGGAGTCGGGGTGATCAGAGGGGCAGTATAAGTAGTTGGGGTGATCAGAGGGGCAGTATAAGGAGTCGGGGTGATTAGAGGGGCAGTATTAGGAGTGGGGTGATCAGAAGGGCAGTATAAGGAGTCGGGGTGATCAGAGGGGCAGTATTAGGAGTCGGGATGATCAGAGGGGCAATATAAGGAGTCGGGATGATCAGAGGGGCAGTATAAGGAGTCAGGGTGATCAGAGGGGCAGTATAAGGAGTTGGGGTGATCAGAGGGGCAGTATTAGGAGTCGGGGTGATCAGAGGGGCAGTATAAGGAGTCGGGGTGATCAGAGGGGTAGTATAAGTAGTTGGGGTGATCAGAGGGGCAGTATTAGGAGTCGGGGTGATCAGAGGGGCAGTATAAGGAGTCGGTGTGATCAGAGGGGCAGTATAAGTAGTTGGGGTGATCAGAGGGGCAGTATAAAGAGTCGGGGTGATCAGAGGGGCAGTATTAGGAGTCGGGATGATCAGAGGGGCAGTATAAGGAGTCGGGGTGATCAGAGGGAGGGTTTAAGGAGTCGGGGTGATCAGAAGGGCAGTATAAGTAGTTGGGGTGATCAGAGGGGCAGTATAAGGAGTCGGGGTGATCAGAGGGGCAGTATTAGGAGTCGGGATGATCAGAGGGGCAGTATTAGGAGTCGGGATGATCAGAGGGGCAGTATAAGGAGTCGGGGTGATCAGAGGGAGGGTTTAAAGAGTCGGGGTGATCAGAAGGGCAGTATAAGTAGTTAAGGTGATCAGAGGGGCAGTATAAGGAGTCGGGGTAATCAGAGGGGCAGTATTAGGAGTCGGGATGATCAGAGGGGCAGTATAAGGAGTCGGGGTGATCAGAGGGGCAGTATAAGGAGTCGGGTGATCAGAGGGGCAGTATTAGGATTTGGGGTGATTAGAGGGGCAGTATTAGGGTTGGGGTTGTCAGAGGGGCAGTATTAGGAGTCGGGGTGATCAGAGGGGCAGTATTAGGAGTCGGGGTGATCAGAAGGTCAGTATAAGGAGTCGGGGTGATCAGAGGAGCAGTATAAGGAGTTGGGGTGATCAGAGGGGCAGTATAAGGACTCAGGGTGATCCGAGGGGCAGTATAAGGAGTCGTGATTAGAGGGGTAGTATAAGGAGTCAGGGTGATCAGAGGGGCAGTATAAGTAGTTGGGGTGATCAGAGGGGCAGTATAAGGAGTCGGGGTGATCAGAGGGGCAGTATAGGGAGTCTGGGTGATGAGAGGGGCAGTATGAGGAGTCGGGGTGATCAGAGGGGCAGTATAAGGAGTCGGGGTGATCAGAGGGGCAGTATGAGGAGTCGGGGTGATCAGAGGGGTAGTATAAGGAGTCGGGGTGATCAGAGGGGCAGTATGAGGAGTCGGGGTGATCAGAGGGGCAGTATGAGGAGACGGGATGATCAGAGGGGCAGTATGAGGAGACGGGATGATCAGAGGGGCAGTATTAGGAGTCGGGGTGATCAGAGGGGCAGAATAAGGAGTCGGGGTGATCAGAGGGGCAGTATAAGGAGTCGGGGTGATCAGAGGGGCAGTATAAGGAGTCGGGGTGATCAGAGGGGCAGAATAAGGAGTCGGGGTGATCAGAGGGGCAGTATTAGGAGTCGGGGTGATCAGAGGGGCAGAATAAGGAGTCGGGGTGATCAGAGGGGCAGTATAAGGAGTCGGGGTGATCAGAGGGGCAGTATAAGGAGTCGGGGTGATCAGAGGGGCAGAATAAGGAGTCGGGGTGATCAGAGGGGCAGTATTAGCGGCCATCTTTAGTGAGGGCAATGCTAATAAATATCACTGTCCCGCTGTGTTTGGCGCACATTTGTGAAGTGGATAAAGCATGGAGGGGATCCCCGCTGGTCAGGGATGGTGTATTTAGTGCTGGGGAGGGAAGTACACAAAGTAGAGGTGAGTACAGAGAGAGGTGGGTAGAGGCGAGTACACACAGGGGTAAGTACACATAGAGGCGAGTACAGGTAGATGTCATGTGGTTCCCCCCTCCCCCCCTTCACTGGGGGAGGGGAGGCTGAGGAAATGGCCCCTCCTCCTTCTACAAAGTTACAATTTACAGTCTGATCACTGGGGGAGGGTAGACTGAGGAAATGCCTCCTCCTGCCTGCAGCAGACTGATGACATCATTGCAGTCTAGGCGGAGTCATTGAGTGCAGCTGACATACAATCTTGTCTCACAATGAAGACTTGTAAGGTGCACTTTTTTTTGCCTCCAGGAGGGGGCGCTGTGATACTACAGAATATATGGGGGACACGCGGTCTATTCGCCATCGATGGGCTCCGGGGACATGGAAGGGTTAATCGTTGTTTCCATGGAGCCGGTTAATTTGTTCAACAAATAGAATAAACACAGAGCGGGGGATGGGCCCCGGTAATATTTGTTGGGTGGAATTAGCGATGATCGAGGCGGAGGATCGGAGATGAAAGGTCCTCCAGTCTGTACGATCCATGAATATTTATTATCTCATTATTGGTGGAGTCTCAGAGCGATGATCGCATGCGCAGAGTTTCTTTATGATTTCCGATGATTGGACGATCCAGCGAACTGTCACTGCTCATCATACACAGTACAATCTCATACACGGGGCCTCCTCCTCCTCCTCCTAATGATGATTGATGAGGAGGAGAAGGATGAGGAGGAGGAGGAGGTGGATGCTTTATGAGGAGGAGGAGGAGGAGTATGGTAAAGAGGAGGGGATGAGGAAGAGAATAAAGGATGAGGCTGATGGTGAGGAAGATGAGGCTGATGAGGAGAAGGAGGCATATGGTGTGGAGGAGGAGATGATAAGGAAGAGAAAAAAGGATGAGGCTGATGGTGAGGAGAATAAGACAGATGAGGAGGAGGAAGCGGAGGAGGAGAATGAGGCGGATGATGAGTATGATGGTAAGGAGGATGAGGCTGATTATGAGGCGGAGGAGGCTGATTATGAGGAGGATGATAAGGAGGAGAAGAATAAGGTTGATGAGGCAGATAAGGAGGAGGGTGAGGCTGATGAGGAGGAGAATAGGGCAGATGATGGTAAGGAGGAGGAGGCGGATAAGGAGGATGATGATGGTGAGGTTGATGAGGGGGAGGCTAATGTTGAGGAGGAGGATGAGGCTGATGGGGAGTAGAATAAGACTGATGAGGAGGTGGATGATAAGGAGGAGGAAGCAGAGGAGAATGAGACGGATGATGAGAGGATGATAAGGAGGAGGAGGAGAACAAGGTTGATGATGAGGAGGAGGAAGCGTAGGGGTTGAATAAGGCTGATGAGGTGGATGATGGTAAGGAGGATGCGGCGGATGACAATGAGGCTGATTATGAGGAGGAGGAGGCTGACGGTGAGGAGGAGGAGGAGAATAAGGTTGATGATGGTGAGGAGGAGGAAGCTGAGGAGGAGGATGAGGATGGTGAGGAGGATGAGGCAGATGATGAGGAGGATGATAAGGAGGAGAACAAGGTTGATGATTGTGAGGAGGAGGAGGAAGCGGAGAGGGAGAATACGGATGAGGATGGTGAGGAGGATGAGGCAGATGATGAGGAGGATGATGAGGAGGAGAACAAGGTTGATGATGGTGAGGAGGAGGAGGAAGCAGAGGGGGGAATAAGGATGAGGATGTCAAGGAGGATATGGTGGATGAGGAGGAGGAGGATGAGGCTGACGGTGAGGAGGAGGAGAATAAGGTTGATGATTGTGAGGAGGAGGATGAGGCAGATGATGAGGAGGATGATAAGGAGGAGAACAAGGTTGATGATGGTGAGGAGGAGGTGGAAGCAGAGGGGGAGAATAAGGATGAGTATGGTAAGGAGGATGAGGCAGATGATGAGGAGGATGATGAGGAGGAGAACAAGGTTGATGATGGTGAGGAGGAGGAGGAAGCGGAGAGGGAGAATACGGATGAGGATGGTGAGGAGGATGAGGCAGATGATGAGGAGGATGATAAGGAGGAGAACAAGGTTGATGATTGTGAGGAGGAGGAAGCGGAGGGGGAGAATAAGGATGAGGATGTCAAGGAGGATGTGGTGGATGAGGAGGAGGAGGATGAGGCTGACGGTGAGGAGGAGGAGAATAAGGTTGATGATTGTGAGGAGGAGAATAAGGTTGATGATTGTGAGGAGGAGGAAGCAGAGGAGAATGAGACGGATGATGAGTATGATGATGAGGAGGATGATGATAAGGAGGAGGAGGAGAACAAGTTTGATGATGAGGAGGAGGAAGCGTAGGGGTTGAATAAGGCTGATGAGGTGGATGATGGTAAGGAGGATGCAGCGGATGGCGATGAGGCTGATTATGAGGAGGAGGAGGATGAGGCTGACGGTGAGGGGGAGGAGGAGAATAAGGTTGATGATGGTGAGGAGGGGGAAGCTGAGGAGGAGGATGAGGATGGTGAGGAGGATGAGGCAGATGATGAGGAGGATGATAAGGAGGAGAACAAGGTTGATGATGGCGAGGAGGAGGTGGAAGCAGAGGGGGAGAATAAGGATGAGTATGGTAAGGAGGATGAGGCAGATGATGAGGAGGATGATGAGGAGGAGAACAAGGTTGATGATGGTGAGGAGGAGGAGGAAGCGGAGAGGGAGAATACGGATGAGGATGGTGAGGAGGAGGAAGCTGAGGAGGAGAATGAGGAGGAGGATGGTAAGTTGGATGAGGAAGATGAGGAGGATGATAAGGAGGAGAACAAGGTTGATGATGGTGAGGAGAAGGAGGAGGGGGGGAATAAGGATGAGGATGTCAAGGAGGATGTGGTGGATGAGGAGGAGGAGGCTGACGGTGAGGAGGAGGAGAATAAGGTTGATGATTGTGAGGAGGAGGAAGCTGAGGAGGAGAATGAGGAGGATGGTTAGTTGGATGAGGCAGATGAGGAGGATGATAAGGAGGAGAACAAGGTTGATGATGGTGAGGAGGAGGAGGAGGAGGGGGAATAAGGATGAGGATGGTAAGGAGGATGAGGCGGATGATGATGACAGTACAATGGATATTTTCTCACTCTTCGCTCTCATTGGACCTGCAGACGTCTATAGAAGGTTCATTCTGTTGGGGGGGTGACAATGGAGTTTTCTCCTCCATAATAAAAACTAAATAGAGTTCAAGGCTGACCCTGCAGGAATGTGCGGCTCGCTGCATCGACCTTCATTTCAGTGTGAAAACATCGTCCATTTTTGGAGACATCATGTGAACAAAATAGACTGCCGTGGCATCAGCTGTGCCTGATACCCCCCCCCCCCCCCAAGTACACCCCCAAGTGAAAATGTCCAAATTGGGCCCAATTAGCCATTTTCCCTCTCTGGTGTCATGTGACTCGTTAGTGTTACAAGGTCTCAGGTGTGAATGGGGAGCAGGTGTGTTAAATTTGGTGTTATCGCTCTCACTCTCTCATACTGATCACTGGAAGTACAACATGGCACCTCATGGCAAAGAACTCTCTGAGGATCTGAAGAAAAGAATTGTTGCTCTACATAAAGATGGGCGGGGCTATAAGAAGATTGCCAAGACCCTGAAACTGATCTGCAGCACGGTGGCCAAGACCATCCAGCGGTATAACAGGACAGGTTCCCCTCAGAACAGGCCTCGCCATGGTCCACCAAAGAAGTTGAGGTCATGTGCTCAGCGTCATATCCAGAGGTTGTCTTTGGGAAATAGACATATGAGTGCTGCCAGCATTGCTGCAGAGGGTGAAGGGGTGGGGGAGGGGTCAGCCTGTCAGTGCTCAGACCATACGCCGCACACTGCATCAAATTGGTCTGCATGGCTGTCGTCCCAGAAGGAAGCCTCTTCTAAAGATGATGCACAAGAAAGAGCCGCAAACAGTTTGCTGAAGACAAGCAGACTAAGGACACGGATTACTGGAACCATGTCCTGTGGTCTGATGAGACCAAGATAAACTTATTTGGTGTCAGATGGTGTCAGGCATGTGTGGCGGCAACCAGGTGAGGAGTACAAAGACAAGTGTGTCTTCCCTACAGTCAGGCATGGTGGTGGGAGTGTCATGGTCTGGGGCTGCATGAGTGCTGCCGGCACTGGGGGGCTACAGATCATTGAGGGGACCATGAATGCCAACATGTACTGTGACATACTGAAGCAGAGCATGATCCCCTCCCTTCAGAGACTGGACCGCAGGGTAGTATTCCAACATGATAACCACCCCAAACACCTCCAAGACCACCACTGCCTTGCTAAAGTAGCTGAGGGTAAAGGTGATGGACTGCATGTCTCCAGACCTAAACCCTATTGATCATCTGTGGGGGATCCTCAAACGGAAGGTGGAGGAGCGCAAGGTCTCTAACATCCACCAGCTCCGTGATGTCATCATGGAGGAGGGGAAGAGGACTCCAGTGGCAACCTGTGAAGCTCTGGTGACCTCCATGCCCAAAAGGGTTAAGGCCGTGCTGGAAAATAATGGCGGCCACACAAAATATTGACACTTTGGGCCCAATTTGGACATTTTCACTTAGGGGTGTACTCACTTTTGTTGCCAGCGGTTTAGACATTAATGGCTGTGTGTTGAGTTATTTTGAGGGGACAGGAAAGTTACACCGTTATACAAGCTGTACACTCACTACTTTACATTGTAGCAAAGTGTCATTTCTTCAGTGTTGTCACATGAAAAGGTACAAGAAAAGATTTACAGAAATGTGACTGAGGGGTGTACTTACTTTTGTCAGATACTGTATATACTTGTAGCGGGCTCTTCAGGGGCCACTCCCAATCCCCTCTATTAAAGTTCTCGTTCGCAATGTCTCTGGTCTAGGGGTATGATGGGAAAGGGAGTGCGGCCGCTACGCCAGGCTTCCACCACAGATGTATAAGTGGTATTGGCCAGAGTTATTTCTTTACCTTCGGGTCTGTATTGTGCATCGAATCCAACCGTCTGCCAGGAAACTGAGTCTCACACCATTGCAAGTCCAACACTCCTTTATTCAGAGACTTACTTGCTTACAACCAGAACAGGAGGTGTGAAAGTGTAGATACATAGGCCCAGACACAAGTTCTCTCCTCCAAAGTGTGGGTTATGGTCTCCGCACGAGGGAAATTCACCTTCCGGACGGTCTCCGACAAGAGACTCACCCGTCACCGGCAGTATGCTGCACCGGGTCTTCAGATGAGGAGCTCTCCCCGGTCCATTACGTCCACCTCGGATTAAGGCGTCCACCTCCGGAGCACCCTAGGATCCTTCCCTCGCGGAACTCAGTGTTGGGCACTGAGTTCCGGACCTCCGTCCGAGTACCTCACCTCAGGCTTAAGGTGCCTGAGATGGAACACGATCTCCGGTGGTCCTCCAGGCCTAGTGCCCAGAGGACGAAAAACACGAACTCCGTCCGCAGGCTAAAGGTGCCAGGGACAACCAACCCCCGTGACAAAACGGCCGGCCCCTTTTATACCCCTCCCCCGGCATGCGTAGCGGGTTCCCCGCCCCACCACACGACTGCCGAAGTAGGACAAAAAAGGATTCGACCCAGCAATGATTCGTCCGTCGGCCCAAAGTGACAGCGGCACCCGGTGGACCGCCGGAGATACACCACTGGTGTCACCGCAAAAATTCAAAATTACTGGCGGGAAAGTAAACACCCGCTACATACTCTAGAACAATGTACACTATATTACCAAAAGTATTGGGACACCTGCCTTTACATGAATTTTAATGGCCTCCCAGTCTTAGTCCAGGGGGTTCAATATTAAGTTGGCTCCGCCCTTTGCAGCTATAACAGCTTCAACTCTTCTGGGAAGGCTGTCCACAAGGTTTAGGAGGGTGTCTATGGGAATGTTTGACCATTCTTCCAGAAGAGCATTTGTGAGTTCAGGCACTGATGTTGGACGAGAAGGCCTGGCTCACAGTCTCCACTCTAATTCATCCCAAATGTGTTTCTATCGGGTGCAGGCCGGTCAAGTTCCTCCACCCCAAACTCGCTCATCCATGTCTTTATGGACCTTGCTTTGTACACTGGTGGGCAGTCATGTTGAAACAGGAAGGGGCCCCTGAAAAACAGCCCCACACCGTAATCGCCCCCTCCACCAAATGATTTGGACCAGAGCACAAAGCACTGGTGGACGGTCTTCCCAGAAGAGGAGAAGCTGTTATAGCTGCAAAGGGCGGGGCCAACTCAATACTGAACCCTCCAGACTAAGACTGGGATGTCATTGAAGTTCATGTGCGTGTAAAGGCAGGTGTCCCAATACTTTTGGTAATACAGCGTGTGGCATTCCCTGTATGGGGTCCCCATGTGTGGCATTCCCTGTGTAGCCCACAGATCCTTTACCCTGCTTACCTCCACTTGCAGAGTGGGACACGCCATGCCACAGACCCAGTATCCTCCATCTTGTAGAGGGTGAGCGGTGTTAATAGTTTTGGGTCCTGCAGCGAGTTGCCTCTTTCCGTTGGTTCTCGTCTCTAGACTGTACGGAAAAGTCTCTCTCTGAAGAAGGCCAATGCCCAGACTGTATTAAACCCAATAAAAGAGTTTATTTTACTTGCAACTTGACAGGAAAGGTTGGAGATAGAGAAAGTTGAATTGGGAGGGAGGTTCAGGCACGCGGCACTTAATTACCCTCGTCGCCACTCAAGCCTGAGTGGGTTTTGCTCACCCGGATAGTCCCCTCTCACGGTCCCAGCAGCCGGTGTGGAGCACGGAACATTTGCTTAGAATTTTCCTAAGGATACGATCAGGATATGAACCTCTAAGTCCTGAACTTCCCGGCACTTGTAACACTTGAGACCTTAAGGTGCCAATGGGGGACGTTACTAGGCTTGTGGCGGATTGTGGAGTCCTTCCCTCCGACAGGTAACCAGGCCTCTCCCGAGACAGTGATCTCCTTCACCGATCCCCTTGGGTAGATCCTCCCCTGGTTTCCTCTCCCTCAGAGCGGGTCACCCCCACTTGGGTACCCTGGGACTCCTCTTCTGGTGTAGGCCTCAGCTAAAGGTGCTGGGCCTACCTGGAACGATGCAGCCTCGGGCTAAAGGTGCCGGGACTGAACACACACACACACGCACCCCTGGCCTGGAGGGTCGGGAGGCGCGAACTGCTCCCCGAATAATGGTGTCTGCCCCTTATGTATCCTCTCCCAGCATGCACAGCGGGTAGACCACGCCCACTGCACAGCTGCCGAGAGGGGACACCCAATAGCGCTGCAATGCCACCTGTGGTTCGACCTGAGACCTGGGCGACAGCGCCACCTACAGGTCACAGGGAACTGTACTACCAGGCAACATCACAACAGAGCCGAGGCCAATTTAGAGAATTCCAACAGCCTGAGCCTAACTATTTGCTCAGGCTACCCCCTAAATTTAGGCATAGCGACCCCAATTATGGGGGGTCCGCTACACCTGTGTGTGGGGTCCCCATGTGTGGAGTCCTCATGTGGCATCCCCATGTGTGGAGTCCTGTGTGTAGGGTCCCCGTGTGGCATCCCTGTGTGTGGAGTCCGTGTGTGGCATCCCCATGTGTCAAGTCCCCTGTGTGGGGTCCCCGTGTGGCATCCCTGTGTATGGGGTCCCTGTGTATGGGGTCCCTGGTATGTGGAGTCCTTGTGTGTGGAGTCCTCTGTGTGTCGTGTCCTGTGTATTTGGGTCCCTGGTTTGCGGAGTCCCTGTGTGTGGAGTCCTCTGTGTGTGGAGTCCTGTGTATGGGGTCCCTGTGTATGGGGTCCCTGTGTATGGGGTCCCTGGTGTGTGGAGTCCTTGTGTGTGGAGTCCTCTGTGTGTCGTGTCCTGTGTATGGGGTCCCTGTGTATGGGGTCCCTTGTGTGTGGAGTCCCTGTGTGTGGAGTCCTGTGTGTGGAGTCCTGTGTATGGGGTCCCTGTGTATGGGGTCCCTGGTGTGTGGAGTCCTTGTGTGTGGAGTCCTCTGTGTGTGGAGTCCTGTGTATGGAGCCCTGTGTATGGGGTCCCCATGTATGGAATCCTGTATGTGGGGTCCCCATGTATGGAGCCCTGTGTATGGGGTCCCCATGTATGGAGCCCTGTGTATGGGGTCCCCATGTATGGAATCCTGTGTATGGGGTCCCCATGTATGGAGCCCTGTGTATGGGGTCCCCATGTATGGAATCCTGTGTATGGGGACCCCATGTATGGAATCCTGTGTATGGGGTCCCCATGTATGGAATCCTGTGTGTGGGGTCCCCATGTATGGAATCCTGTGTGTGGGGTCCCCATGTATGGAATCCTGTGTGTGGGGTCCCCATGTATGGAATCCTGTGTGTGGGGTCCCCATGTATGGAATCCTGTGTGTGGGGTCCCCATGTATGGAGTCCTGTGTATGGAGCCCTGTGTATGGGGTCCCCATGTATGGAATCCTGTTTATGGGGTCCCCATGTATGGAGTCCTGTGTATGGAGTCCTGTGTGTGGGGTCCCCATGTATGGAATCCTGTGTGTGGGGTCCCCATGTATGGAATCCTGTGTGTGGGGTCCCCATGTATGGAATCCTGTGTGTGGGGTCCCCATGTATGGAATCCTGTGTGTGGGGTCCCCATGTATGGAATCCTGTGTATGGGGTCCCCATGTATGGAATCCTGTGTATGGGGTCCCCATGTATGGAATCCTGTGTGTGGGGTCCCCATGTATGGAGTCCTGTGTATGGGGTCCCCATGTATGGAATCCTGTGTATGGGGTCCCCATGTATGGAATCCTGTGTATGGGGTCCCCATGTATGGAATCCTGTGTATGGGGTCCCCATGTATGGAGCCCTGTGTATGGGGTCCCCATGTATGGAATCCTGTGTATGGGGTCCCCATGTATGGAGCCCTGTGAATGAGGTCCCCATGTATGGAATCCTGTGTGTGGGGTCCCCATGTATGGAGCCCTGTGTATGAGGTCCCCATGTATGGAATCCTGTGTATGGGGTCCCCATGTATGGAGTCCTGTGTATGGGGTCCCCATGTATAGAATCCTGTGTGTGGGGTCCCCATGTATGGAGCCCTGTGTATGAGGTCCCCATGTATGGAATCCTGTGTGTGGGGTCCCCATGTATGGAATCCTGTGTATGGAGTCCCCATGTATGGAGCCCTGTGTATGGGGTCCCCATGTATGGAATCCTGTGTGTGAGGTCCCCATGTATGGAATCCTGTGTATGAGGTCCCCATGTATGGAATCCTGTGTATGAGGTCCCCATGTATGGAATCCTGTGTGTGGGGTCCCCATGTATGGAGCCCTATGTATGAGGTCCCCATGTATGGAATCCTGTGTATGGGGTCCCCATGTATGGAGTCCTGTGTATGGGGTCCCCATGTATAGAATCCTGTGTGTGGGGTCCCCATGTATGGAGCCCTGTGTATGAGGTCCCCATGTATGGAATCCTGTGTGTGGGGTCCCCATGTATGGAATCCTGTGTATGGGGTCCCCATGTATGGAGCCCTGTGTATGGGGTCCCCATGTATGGAATCCTGTGTGTGAGGTCCCCATGTATGGAATCCTGTGTATGAGGTCCCCATGTATGGAATCCTGTGTATGAGGTCCCCATGTATGGAATCCTGTGTGTGGGGTCCCCATGTATGGAGCCCTGTGTATGAGGTCCCCATGTATGGAATCCTGTGTGTGGGGTCCCCATGTATGGAATCCTGTGTATGGGGTCCCCATGTATGGAGCCCTGTGTATGGGGTCCCCATGTATGGAATCCTGTGTGTGAGGTCCCCATGTATGGAATCCTGTGTATGAGGTCCCCATGTATGGAATCCTGTGTATGAGGTCCCCATGTATGGAATCCTGTGTGTGGGGTCCCCATGTATGGAGCCCTGTGTATGAGGTCCCCATGTATGGAATCCTGTGTATGGGGTCCCCATGTATGGAGTCCTGTGTATGGGGTCCCCATGTATAGAATCCTGTGTGTGGGGTCCCCATGTATGGAGCCCTGTGTATGAGGTCCCCATGTATGGAATCCTGTGTGTGGGGTCCCCATGTATGGAATCCTGTGTATGGGGTCCCCATGTATGGAGCCCTGTGTATGGGGTCCCCATGTATGGAATCCTGTGTGTGAGGTCCCCATGTATGGAATCCTGTGTATGAGGTCCCCATGTATGGAATCCTGTGTATGAGGTCCCCATGTATGGAATCCTGTGTGTGGGGTCCCCATGTATGGAGCCCTGTGTATGAGGTCCCCATGTATGGAATCCTGTGTGTGGGGTCCCCATGTATGGAATCCTGTGTATGGGGTCCCCATGTATGGAGCCCTGTGTATGGGGTCCCCATGTATGGAATCCTGTGTGTGGGGTCCCCATGTATGGAATCCTGTGTATGGGGTCCCCATGTATGGAATCCTGTGTGTGGGGTCCCCATGTATGGAGCCCTGTGTATGGGGTCCCCATGTATGGAATCCTGTGTGTGGGGTCCCCATGTATGGAGTCCTGTGTACAGAGTCCAGCCTTCCTTGCCATTTCTCCCTCTCAGTCCAGTATTTAGCGGTGACGCGCTGTTTTCCTATAATTACAATGAGAGGTCTGTGATGTCACATTCATTCTTTTCATTATTTATATCCCCCCCCCCCCCCCCCGGTACGGCTCGTCTTCCATCATGACAGCCTCCAGTTAAATCGATGCATGTATTTGTCTCCTTCGCTGGTGGAAGAGCGTGCATGGCCCAACTGTCAGCCTTTTTTTGAAAGAGCGTGTACGGCCCAACTGTCAGTCTTCATCTGAAAGAGCGTGTATGGCCCAACTGTCAGTCTTCATCTGAAAGAGTGTGTACGGCCCAACTGTCAGTCTTCATCTGAAAGAGCGTGTATGGCCCAACTGTCAGCCTTCATCCGAAAGAGCGTGCACGGCGCAACTGTCAGCCTTCATCCGAAAGAGCGTGTACGGCCCAACTGTCAGTCTTCATCCGAAAGAGCGTGCATGGCCCAACTGTCAGTCTTCCTCTGAGAGAGCGTGTATGGCCCAACTGTCAACCTTCATCTGAAAGAGCATGCACGGTGATCCCCAAGTCTCTTCTCCGGCAACTAGACTCCTCAGTGGCTTCTTTCTTGTGGCAATCACACCCGGCCAGATTTAGTAAAAAGATTTTGTGTAGACCATGGACACAGGGGGACTTGCCTGCCTGGACTTCCACACCTACTACTTAGCAGCAATGCTCACCCATGCACACAACTGGCTGGTTTCGGACGACACCAATGCGTCAGTTGTCCCGGAGGCGGCACACCTAGGATCTTTCGAGGCCCTTCGTAATGCACTCTATAGGGGGTCAGGGGGCTCTGCGGTACCCTCGACCCTAGCTATGAAAGCGATCATTAAGGCATGGTTCACGGTAGTGATTAAACCTAATTTGGCGAAGGCCAGGTGGTCCCCTAACACACCACTTTGGTGCAATCCGAGGCTCAGGGAGTTCCACTCTTTGCAGGATCCGGGTCTGTGGGCCGGCAAGGGCATCAAGTATTTGAGGGATATCTGCAATGAGCTGGGGCTATTTACATTCGATAGGCTAAAGAATAAATTCCAGCTTCCGAACTCTTTCTTTTTCAGGTTCCTGCAGCTCCGCCACGCCTTCAGCTCGCAGTTCAAGTCGGTTCAGCTCCGGCTGGAGCTTGATACCTTGGAGATTCTCCTGGACGATGCCGAGCTCTCAAAGCCCCTGTCCCGAATCTATCGAGCACTCCTGCCGTCCATCCAGGAGGGTCTGGATGGTCTGCGTGATTTGTGGCGGGCGGAGGTGCAGGAGCTGGACAGCGAAGACTGGGAGGATATGTGGGACTACCCATTTCAGCCGCTGGTGGCTACCAGGGACAAACTGATCCAATTCAAGATCCTCCACAGGATCTATTACACACCCCAACGCCTCCACCGCATATACCCGGCCCTGACAGCTAACTGCTGGAGATGCTCTGATACTCCTGCAGATTTCACACACATATTCTGGGACTGCCTACAGATTCGGGAATATTGGCGGGAGGTAACACAATTTATACATAGCCTAACTACCATTTCTATTCCCCTGACAATTAGTGTATGCCTCCTTGGCCTGGTGGAGCATCTGGCACTTGCCAAAGCCCCACGTACCCTAATAGGTATCCTCCTGTTTTACGCAAGGAAAGCCATAGTACTAAAGTGGAAGTCAGCCACCCCCCCCCCCCCACCCTGACCTCATGGAAGCATCTAGTCAATACAGTGGTCCCCCTCTATAAAGCGACGTATCTGTCTCGTGGATGTCCCAGAAAATATGAAAAAGTCTGGCATCTGTGGACTGATTCGGAGTCCACAACAGATGACCGACCCCGAGAGGAGTAATTCATCAGATCTCCTCCGCACTCATCAGTCCTGATAGGAGCTAGGGTCCGTACTCTGAATAAATGAATGGAGGTGTAAGCATAGCTCAAATTCATAGCACCTACCCCTCCATGCTCCTGATAAGCCCAACCCAGACATCTAGGAACGAGTAGAGGTCCCGCAAGGAATAACAACTCCTGTTGTAATCCTACAATGTGTATCCCGAGAGGTGTCCCTGTTATGTTAGTTAGATATATTTAGCGTTAAGATGTGATGATAAGTTGTCCTCTGTTTTTTGTTTTCTTTTTCTTTATGTTCCCTTTTGTTTTTGGGGGTGTTCCCCCCCTTTTTCTTTTTCCCTCCCCCCCCCTTTTTTTTTTTTTGTGTTCTTTCTTTGATGTGCACGTGGTAATGTGCAAAATTAGGCCGGGGTATGCCCCAACGGCCATGTTTTGTATCTCAATAACGCAGAAAACTTTAATAAAGCGAATAAAAAAAAAAATGAAAGAGCATGCACGGGCTAACTGTCAGTCTTCCTCTGAGAGAGCGTGTATGGACCAACTGTCAACCTTCATCTGAAAGAGCCTGTACGGCCCAACTGTCAGTCTTCATCTGAAAGAGCGTGCATGGCCCAACTGTCGGTCTTCATCTGAAAGAAAGTGTACGGCCCAACTGTCAGCCTTCATCCGAAAGAGCGTGCACGGCCCAACTGTCAGTCTTCCTCTGAGAGAGCGTGCACGGCCCAACTGTCAGCCTTCATCTGAAAGAGCGTGCACGGCCCAACTGTCAGCCTTCATCCGAAAGAGCGTGCACGGCCCAACTGTCAGTCTTCCTCTGAGAGAGCGTGTACGGCCCAACTGTCAGCCTTCATCCGAAGGAGCATGCACGGGCCAACTGTCAGTCTTCCTCTGAGAGAGCATGCACGGCCCAACTGTCAGTCTTCCTCTGAGAGAGCGTGCACGGCCCAACTGTCAGTCTTCCTATAAGGGAGCGTGCACAGCCCAACGGTGAGTCATCAGTCAGCCCACCCTGCTCTGGGGTAGTGTAGAGTAAAGCCTTGCTCATTGCAGAGAGGGGAGACGCCACGTATATAGATTGGTTCATACATACTTGGACAACGTATGGAGACAGGGATCGCTTGGTGTTACCCACTGCTTTGGAGCTTCACTGAAGGCTCCGGCTAGCTCCCGTCCCGATCTTCCACAGAACAAATACTGTCCAATTCAACTACTGGAATTCAGTTGCTGTTACCTATCTGTTTAAATACATCTGGGAACTTGAAACCTCAAGCCCAGATTGATATTGGGCTGGCGTCCATCTGCACCCCCACTCTGACAGTTGCCTCACCTACTCTCTTCACGGAATCACTCTATCTGAGTAAAAACAATTTATGACCATATTTACCTCTATTATATACCCCTGACGAAGGTGTTCCACCAGAAACGCGTCGGGTACCGGGGATTATTATCTACTGGAGACTATTATTGTCATTTTATAAAAATTGTTGTATTTTGGTTTCTGTTGTATTTGTCATATGTACACCTTGTTAGACGCTTGAGGTTTTTTAACATTGATCACTTTGTCTGATCTGGAATTTTTATGTAACAATAAAACAATTTTTTATAATATATCAGTGTATGGGGCCCTTAAAGTCCCATTGGAGGGGGATCTTTCCTTTTGTTCAATATATCCCAGGGATGTGGCTACTGCACTGTTTAAACCTGATATGGTGAAACCCGCTTCTTTCTCAGCCTTCGGCTTCATGCCCATAAGCATAGGCGTGCGCACAGGGTGTACCAGGTGTGCCCAGGCACACCCTAATCACCCTGTGCAGCACAGATTCCCCCTACTGCCCTGGCTCCCATCTTTCCCCCCTCAGCGCTGCCAGCTTCCCTCCTCTCCTATCGGCTGTTGCTGCTGGGATGTTTAAGGAGTAGGGAAGGGGCCAGTAAATATGTAATTTACCGGCCCCTTCTCTTTCTGAATGAACACCGTGAGCGATCGGTAGTGTGTGTTTGGGCTTTGGGGTGCACACCCTAATGCAATAGGCTGCGCACACCTATGCCCATAAGACATGGTTGTGTCATTATTTGTGGTTGGTGGGACGGGAATTCATCATTCTCCCTCTGTGATTGTCTGATAATCAGACATGAGATGTTCGCTCTCATTTGCTGGAAGATCAGAACGTTTGTTTTTATCTTCAGATCTTCTGACAGATGGAGGAGTGAACATGTTTGTGAGTCTGCCATCTCCCGCCATGTCCGCCTGCAGAGTCCACCATCTGCTGTGTGTGTGCTGAGTGATGGAGATATTGGTGTCAGCGGTCTGATGGTGTATTGAAGAATTGTGTGTGATGTGATTGGCTCTGTAGTGAAATAGGAGATATCAGCGTCACTGGTGAAATAGGGTGACCACATGTCCCGGATTGCCCGGGACAGTCCCGCATTTTGCAGGTCTGTCCCAGGCACATTCATTCCAGGACAATACAGTGTCCCGGAATGAAACTGACACAGACACCCCCCCCGGGCCAATCTGATTCCCCCAAAAAAGGGTGCCACATCACCGCTTTACTCACTGACAGTACTTGCCCTGGCAGGGAATGCCTGGAGGAGAACAATCCCGCCCCCTGCTTGTTATTGGAGAAATCATAAATCCCGCCTCTTGTGTCCAATCACTGTGCTGTGATTCGTTACAGCACGAGCTGATTTTTGGGAAGGGAGGGTGTCCCTGAATGATAGTTTGGAAATGTGGTCCAATGGCCAAAAATGGTAGGCACAGTTCTCAGTTCTTAAGAGGTTGAATTGTCTGAACCGCTAGACCAATGATCGCTGGCCGAGTCACAAGCCAAGGTCGGTGCAGGAGAAGAGTTTCGTAGTAGGGGGGCACAAGCCAAGGTCGGTGCAGGAGAAGAGTTTCGTAGTAGGGGGGCACAAGCCAAGGTCGAATTCCAAGTAGCAATAGAGGTAGCTCGAGGCAGAGGGCGGGATAATGTGTGAAGCACATTAATCTGGCAAACGGGAAGTGCAGAGCATGGCTTAAATCAGGAAGTTCATGGGAGGAGCAAAGAGTTCAAGGTTCACCGGAAAGCAAGTCACAAGGCAGGGTTGTCCAATGGATCAGGTAGAGAGCTGTCCAGCATCTCAGGTAGCTCAATGAGAAGACTCATTGCCTGACACAACAGAGGTCCCAGGTTGGAGTACAGGCCCTGACGGGTTGGGTGTGTGGTGTGGTTGGGTCTGTAGTATGGTTGTGTGTGGTATGGTTGGGTCTGTAGTGTGATGGAGAAGGCAGTGTGATCCTCAACACTGAGATATGCTCATTTTGATAACTGTAACAATCTTCTCATCGAATGGCCTCGTTCTGGGCCTCCCCCATCTGGCCAATCCGCCTGGACAGCACTTCCAGGGAAATTCCATTTTCTGCTCTCATTATGCAGAAGTATTAGTCGGCTGTTCAGTTCTCGCTCTGAGTCACCCGGGGACTTGACCTTCAGCTAACTCCTCCAACAAACCAGAAAGTGTGAACAAATCGGGGACGTTTTATTGTGAAGAACAGAGTCGGTGAAACCGAGGAGAAGAACGGAAACCAATCTACAATCAGAATACAAATAAGATGTATATGGGAAGCTGGTGATGGTTGGAAGTCCAATGTCATCTGAGGGGAACATACACAACTAACATGTGCCAAAGATGGTGGCCGACTTCTTCCAGGCGCTGAGTCCCAGGATACATCTGATTTCCCCTCCTCAGAATGAGGGCTGATTGGAAGATGGACCTCTTTCAGAGATGCAGTCTGTAGATGGGTATGAGGAAGTGTTGCTTATCGGTGAAGCTCAACAAAAGAGGAACAACAAGAAACCTGATGAAGTCCCACGCTGGAGGCTCAACATTGACAATTAGATGACATCTGAGAACTGTGATAATGATAATCTTCCTTCAGAGAGCATACATATAGGCAGGTAGCCTCCTGTATTACAGTATGTGATTAACACTTGCCTGCCCAGGTTTGGGGTTAATGTCCCTTGCAGCCTTCCCTGAGTATGTTTCTGAGCTTTTTCTGGGGTCCAGTCTCCCTCCCGTGTACTACAAAAGGGAAGAGGTTCAGGTCCCAGGTGGCCCGGGGCTTGAGAGAACAGGACATGTGCAAAGGCTTGCTGGGACCTGTGGTCCACCTTTGGAGCGCCAATTCATCGGGAAACCCCAAGACCATAGACATCTCTGTTCGAGTTTTGCCAAGTATGGACTTTTCACATAGAGAGACTACTCCTGTGCAGGTACGCTGGGGCAGCCACAGTTAGGTGTAGTTTTATATGCTTGTTCCAGCTCCCATTCTTGTGTAACTATAAAGTCCAAGTCCCTTCTCAATCCAAACTCACTGAGAAGTTCCAGCTCCCTAAAATCTTGGATGTCCTCCCATCTCCACTCTGCTGCACTACGGAAACGTGGATCCTCCTGAAGCATCTCAAATATCAATCCCAGGGCGCCATAGTCGTAGCCCTCTATGGGATCGCTGTTCTTCATCCATGGATACACTTCAGTAGCGTACCATTGCAGCGCCCGGTAATCATCGCCCAGCACCATTTCCGCCTGGACCAACCTTTCCAACTCCGTCCGCCATTCCTCCCGAGGATGCTCTCCTAGGAATGGTATGTGCAAGTCCAACTGCAACCAGTACCATTTCATGAATGTAATGAGGACCTTTCTATAATAGTCTTGATCCACTTGGAGAGCCTACAACCAGAGCTCCTGGTGAATCACGTCTCTCAATTCCAGCACGTCCTGGGCAGAACCAGGCTCTCTGTACTGAGCGAACATCTTTTGCATTTGCCACTGGAACTCTGCTTCCATGGCGACTGGCTCCTGGAACACCTCTTCGATATCACCCGACACTGGATACCTTTGGTGGTTTGGACTGCTCATAGGGAGGAAGCAAATCCCACTGCTGCCACCAAATGTGAAGGAACTGTCCAGCACCCAGCTTAGGTGCCTCCATCAAGATATATAGCTTCCTCCAGTCTGGACCCAGGAACCAGGTATTATAGCGGAGCAACCAAGACTAGCCAACAATAGCTTAGGTGCACTGGAACTGGAACTCACTTTATTGAAAAACTCGCACAGAATTTATATAGCACACAGGACCAGGTAGGGCTTGATAACATTACCCTAACAATACAAACTGTAAACAGTAATATAATTAACATAGCTAAGGAACAGCCAACATAAACATAATCTAAGTAAGATAATCAACATAAACATATAACACCTCACAATGGTTAGATAACAAGGTACACTGTTCACAATTTTAATCTCATCACCAAGAGATGATCAGACAGACAGAAACAATAGATGACTCAATTAACACTGGGAATGCACACCTAGGCGGCATACAATTGGACAAAGACACTTAACACATAACAACTTAAACAGATTATATCAGGAGACCCCAGAATCCAGTTGCTTTGAGTTTATGATATTAACATCTGCTCTGAGTATCACAATCTAAAGCAGTCATTGCTGGTTTTGGGCATAGAGGCCCTAAATATGGACCTGGGTCCTCAAATTCCCAGAGTCTGTGTGTTTTGGGAGACATGGGCTTAAATCAGAAACAAGACCACTCCAAGGGTCCCCCAGACACACACCTCCCAAAGATTAATGTTCCCTTAAAAGCCAGGGCCCAAAGTCAGTAGGCAAGAGGCCACAATGCAATCCCCTCCAAATACCCCTGTCCTAGTTGGGTTTGTCACAGGCTCCTCAGAGGCAGAGCTTACTCTCTACTGTGGCTTGGCTCCTCAGAGGCAGAGCTTACTCTCTACTGTGGCTTGGCTCCTCAGAGGCAGAGCTTACTCTCTACTGTGGCTTGGCTCCTCAGAGGCAGAGCTTACTCTCTACTGTGGCTTGGCTCCTCAGAGGCAGAGCTTACTCTCTACTGTGGCTTGGCTCCTCAGAGGCAGAGCTTACTCTCTACTGTGGCTTGGCTTCTCAGAGGCAGAGCTTACTCTCCACTGTGGCTTGGCTCCTCAGAGGCAGAGCTTACTCTCTACTGTGACTTGGCTCTTCAGAGGCAGAGCTTACTCTCCACTGTGGCTTGGCTCCTCAGAGGCAGAGCTTACTCTCTACTGTGGCTTGGCTCCTCAGAGGCAGAGCTTACTCTCTACTGTGGCTTGGCTCTTCAGAGGCAGAGCTTACTCTCTACTGTGGCTTGGCTCCTCAAAGGCAGAGCTTACTCTCCACTGTGGCTTGGCTCCTCAGAGGCAGAGCTTACTCTCCACTGTGGCTTGGCTCCTCAGAGACAGAGCTTACTCTCTACTGTGGCTTGGCTCCTCAGAGGCTGAGCTTACTCTCTACTGTGGCTTGGCTCTTCAGAGGCAGAGCTTACTCTCCACTGTGGCTTGGCTCCTCAGAGGCAGAGCTTACTCTCTACTGTGACTTGGCTCCTCAGAGGCAGAGCTTACTCTCTATTGTGGCTTGGCCCCTTAGAGGTAGAGCTTACTCTCTACTGTGGCTTGGCTCCTAAGAGACAGAGCTTACTCTCTTTTGTGGCTTGGCGTGGAGCAGAATTGCTGCAAGCCCTTCTTCTGATGTAGTTCTGGATAACCTAATGTTGGATGGGACAAAGCCAAAATGACTACGACATACTTAAAACAGAATTCTTTCTTGAAGGGGCCATCTGGCGTGACTGAAAATAGTAGCAACTCTCCGTTAAGGGAAGACCATCTCCCATAGCAAAGGACGAAAGTACATCACTGGAAGACTGTGAGAGGGGGTTTGCTGCTCCCAAGTGTCCTCTGTCTCTGGAAGCTGCACAAGGTAACCAAGCTGGTCAGAGGTCTATGCTTTCACAGCCCTGGTTCACGGGCAAAAGTGTTTGCTGTTGCCCTTGACAACAGTGAGGAAAAGCCTGTTGTGCCTGCAGAGGATGTCAGAAAACACGGGAAGCATGCTGTCGTTTCAAAGTATGACCACTTGGGTGAAGAGATGCAGAACCGTCAGTCCTGAGTCCTGACTCATCCTAAACCAAAGAAGATCGAGACACCTACTGAAGAGACTGATGGTGAGACTGTTCGCTGTGAAGTGGGAGTGACCCCAATTGGGAGACTCGCTGAGTGGTACCATGAAAGGTGCTTGCCTCTGTGCTGTGCCCTGTATGGTGGGGGGGGGGGGCAATGGGGTAAAACTGAACCTGAGAATGATTTGATGTCTAATGATGAAAAATATTCTGTGTGTTCCTTAGCTAATCAAGTCAAGAGCTGATATAGATGTGATAGAGGTGACCACTGAGGACAGTCTGCCATTTCCCATAGCAACAGCATCAGGTGAAACAGAGGTGTCCCTAGAAACCTCCCAGGAGCATGCAGTGTTAGAGCTTTCTCAGGACACCTGTGGAGCTGCCCTTGTGGACGAGAGTGTTCCCTCAAGGGTGGAAGTGAAAAAACGTGTTAAACAAGCCCCAGGCTCAGGTAATAATGTGTTAATGCAGTCTTCCAATACTGGACATGTAATGGATGGAAATGTTCAAGTGACGAATGCAGCGCCACCAGAGCACAGTGGTGAAATGGCGGTAATGCAACCAGCTGTGTTTATAGATGTGTTATCACAATCTGGTATGGTGAAATGTGTCCGCTGCTGAGCCCTCTGTTCTTCTCTGTCTCCTTTGGAAGCTGGGGAGGTGCTGCAAAGTGCTTTTGATGGGAGCACAGATAACATAGACTGGGATAGGTATACAGCAGGTATACTTGTCCATAACCACAAAAGAGTTAATAAAGATGCGGTGTACCAAACCAACAGTGTCCTGGGTAACGACCCAGAGCAGCTCATTGACACAGAACCAGAAAGTCTGATAGTGGATTGTGCACCCGACAAGGGGAGAGCACCATACTATTGTACCAACTATACCAGCTGGGAGGAGACCCCTTTAAGAAATACAAGCTCTAGAGCAGGGGTCTCCAAACTTTCTTAAGAAAGGGCCAGTTTACTGTCCTTTAGAGGGGGGCTGAACTGTGCCCAGTGGGAGTAAACAATGCCAAATCTTTTATATTAGAGGGAGAAGTTGTTGGTATCAGTGGACGGAATAGTGCCCCATGGTTGGTGTCAGTGGCAGGAATTATGCCCCATGGTTGGTGTCAGTGGAACGAATAGTGCCCCATGGTTGGTGTCAGTGGCAGGAATTATGCCCCATGGTTGGTGTCAGTGGCAGGAATTATGTCCCATGGTTGGTGTCAGTGGCATGAATTATGCCCCATGGTTGGTGTTAGTGGCAGGAATTATGCCCCATGGTTGGTGTCAGTGGCAGGAATTATGCCCCATGGTTGGTGTCAGTGGCATGAATTATGCCCCATGGTTGGTGTCAGTGGCAGGAATTATGCCCCATGGTTGGTGTCAGTGGCAGGAATTGTGCCCCATGGTTGGTGTCAGTGGCAGGAATCGTGCCCCATGGTTGGTGTTAGTGGCAGGAATCGTGCCCCATGGTTGGTGTCAGTGGCAGGAATTATGTCCCATGGTTGGTGTCAGTGGCAGGAATAGTGCCCCATGGTTGGTGTCAGTGGCAGGAATTATGTCCCATGGTTGGTGTCAGTGGCAGAAATAGTGCCCCATGGTTGGTGTCAGTGGCAGGAATTATGTCTCATGGTTGGTGTCAGTGGCAGGAATTATGCCCCATGGTTGGTGTCAGTGGCAGGAATTATGCCCCATGGTTGGTGTCAGTGGCAGGAATTATGCCCCATGGTTGGTGTCAGTGGCAGGAATCGTGCCCCATGGTTGGTGTCAGTGGCAGGAATTATGCCCCATGGTTGGTGTCAGTGGCAGGAATTATGCCCCATGGTTGGTGTCAGTGGCAGGAATAATTGCCTCAAGGGCCAGATAAAGGCAAGCAAAGGGCCGCATCTGGCCCCAGGGCCACAGTTTGGAGACCACTGCTCTAGGGCTTCAGCAGATGATTCCCTAAACATCTTCAGTAACATGAAGATCTCAGGTGTGGAGTCGGGGGGGGGGTGGTTTTGGGGACATTTTTAGAATCGATATGTTTATGTATTTTTGATTGATTAAAAAATAAATTCAAGTTGCGCTACACTTTATTTGTTTTAAATTGTTGTTTTAAACCGACATGGTAACTGTCCGACGGATTATTGAGGTGGAGATTGGGAGATGTATGGACGTCCCTGTGGGAGGGCAGGACCTGCGCCTAATTACCCCTTCAATACCGGGCACTTTGACCCCCTTCCTGCCCAGAACAATTTTCAGTTTTCAGCGCTCTCACACTTTGAATGACAATTGCGCGGTCATGCAACACTGTACCCAAATGACATTTTTATCATTTTTTTTCCCCTTAAAATAGAGATTTCTTTTGGTGGTAGTTAATCATCACTGGGGTTTTTTTATTTTTTCCTAAATAAACAAAAACAGACGAAAATTTTCGTCTGGTGTGAACTCTAATGCCGAACAAATGTTCGATGGGAGCTTTTGGTCGCAAAATTCCGACCGTGTGTAGGCCCCATCGGACATTTTCTGTCGGAGTTTCCGACAACAAAAATTTGAGAGCTGGTTCTCAAATTTTCCGACAACAAAATCCGTTCTCGAAAATTCCGAGCACGTGGAGACAATTCCGATGCACAAAATTCCACGCGTGCTCTGAATCAAGTACGAGACGGGAAGCGCTCGGTCTGGTAAAACTAGCGTTCGTAATTCAGATAGCACATTGGTCACGCTGTAAACACGTCACGGACTGAAAAGCGCGAAGGCTGAAAAGCGCGAATCGTCTCTCACCAAACTTCTACTAACACGAGATTAGCAGAAGGAGCCCAAAGGGTGCCGCACTTGGCATTGAACTTCCCTTTTATTGTGACGTCGTACGCATTGTACGTGACCGCGGTTCTTGACGTTCGCAATTTCCGACAACTTTTGTGCGACCGTGTGTATGCAAGACAAGTTTGAGCCAACATTCCATCGGAAATTTATCCACGGTTTTGTTGTCGGAATGTCCGATCGTGTGTACGCGGCATAAGGGGAACCCCACACCAAAATAAAAAAAAGGCGTGGGGTTCCCCCCAAAATCCATGCAGCCCGACAGGTCAGGAAAGAGGGGGGGGAGACAAACGAGTGCCACCCCCCTATCCTGAACCATGCTAGGCCACATGCCCTTAACATGGGGGGGTGCTTTGGGGTGGGGGGGCTCTAACAGACAAAGGGGGGGACTGAGCGCCCCCCTGAACCATACCGAGCCACATGCCCTCAACATTGGGGGCACTTTGGGGTGGGGGGGCTCTGACAGAAAAAGGGGGGGACGAGTGAGCGCTCCCCCCTGAACCATACCAAGCCACATGCCCCCCCCCCCGCCTCAAAGCACCTTGTCCCCATGTTGATGGGGACAAGGGCCTCTTCCCGAAATCCCTGGGCTGTGGTTGTGGGGGCCTCCAGATCCTGGCCCCTCCCTATGTGAATGAGTATGGGGTACATTTTACCTCTACCCATTCACCAAAAAAAGTGTAAAAAATAAATAAAGACAGGAGGCAGTTTTTGACAATTCCTTTATTAAAAAAATTAAAAAAACAATGTCCCCCGATGTAGATCCATCATCAATCACGACGTTCGCCACCACCACCGACCCGGAATTAAAAAAAAACGCTCTACCTGGTGAAGTCACCAGGTGGCCCCGCCCCTTACCTATTTAAGAACTGTCAAACAGCAGAGTAGGCATTTAGCCTTCGTCGCAAATGGAACGTTTTTTTCTTTTTTTGGTGCCGGCGGTGCAGCGGGTGCCCTGATTGACGATGGATCTTCATCGGGTGACATCTTTTTTTTTTTTTTCTAATAAAGGAATTGTCAAAACCTGCCTATCGTCTATTTATTTTTAATGCTTTTTTTGGTGAATGGGTAAGGGAGAGGAGAGTTATAGAGGAAGGAGCAGAGTCCTCAAGCAGTGCGGAGTATTTCAGGAGAGGAGAGTTATAGAGGAAGGAGCAGAGTCCTCAGTGCAGAGTATTTCAGAAGAGGAGAGTTATAGAGGAAGCAGAAGAGTCCTCAAGCAGTGCAGAGTATTTCAGAAGAGGAGAGTTATAGAGGAAGCAGCAGAGTCCTGCAGCAGAGCAGAGTATTTCAGGAGAGGAGAGTTATAGAGGAAGGAGCAGAGTCCTCCAGCAGAGTATTTCAGGAGAGGAGAGTTATAGAGGAAGGAGCAGAGTCCTCCAGCAGAGCAGAGTATTTCAGGAGAGGAAAGTTATAGAGGAAGGAGCAGAGTCCTCCAGCAGAGCAGAGTATTTCAGGAGAGGAGAGTTAGGGGAAGGAGCAGAGTCCTCCAGCAGAGCAGAGTATTTCATGAGAGGAGAGTTATAGAGGAAGGAGCAGAGTCCTCAAGCAGAGCAGAGTATTTCAGGAGAGGAGAGTTATAGAGGAAGGAGCAGAGTCTTCAAGCAGTGCAGAGTATTTCAGAAGAGTTATAGAGGAAGGAGCAGAGTCCTCCAGCAGTGCAGAATATTTCAGGAGAGGAGAATTATAGAGGAAGGAGCAGAGTCCTCAGTGCAGAGTATTTCAGAAGAGGAGAGTTATAGAGGAAGGAGCAGAGTCCTCCAGCAGTGGAGAGTATTTAAGGAGAGGAGAGTTATAGAGGAAGGAGCAGAGTCCTCCAGCAGAGCAGAGTATTTCAGGAGAGGAGAGTTATAGAGGAAGGAGCAGAGTTCTCCAGCAGAGCAGAGTATTTCAGGAGAGGAGAGTTGGATAGAAGAAGGAGCAGAGTCCTCCAGCAGAGCAGAGTATCTCAGGAGAGGAGAGTTATAAAGGAAGGAGCAGAGTCCTCCAGCAGTGCAGAGTATTTCGGGAGAGGAGAGTTACAGAGGAAGGAGCAGAGCCCTCCAGCAGAGCAGAGTATTTCGGGAGAGGAGAGTTACAGAGGAAGGAGCAGAGTCCTCCAGCAGAGTATATCAGGAGAGGAGGGTTATAGAGGAAGGAGCAGAGTCCTCCAGCAGAGGAGTATTTCAGGGGTTGGTGTTGGATGGCAAGGAGTTCTGAAGTTCCATGGGGGGGTATAGCGGGGGGGGTATAGCGGGGGGGTTAGGCGGGGGGGTATAGCGGGGGGGGTATAGTATAGCGGGGGGGTATAGCGGGATTTTCGGTCACACTTGGATACTCTGAATGGATATTATGATTTCGCTCAGCCATGTTCGGTGTTTGTTCTGTCGCCTGCGCTATAAATGGACGGTGATTCCTCACATTGCATGAAATACGGAATTCCAT
The DNA here is from genome assembly GCA_029206835.1 of Rana muscosa. Lineage (NCBI taxonomy): Eukaryota > Metazoa > Chordata > Amphibia > Anura > Ranidae > Rana > Rana muscosa. Next base: position 10,473,925 of record CM055120.1, read on the forward strand.
CTGGAGTAATAAGTAACCATGGCAACTAGCCGGGATAACGGCGTGCTGTGACGGAGGGAATTTTATGGTGTTTATAGAAACAGACTCGGCACATTATGGAGTCTCCTGGCTGCGTCTCTATTGATGTTTCTGCCATTCTGATACTTTGTGTGGGGGGAGGGGAGCAATCAGAGGTTCAGATAACTTGTATATGTAGAGATGAGGCTGGGCCTAAGAGCTGACAATTATTAGCGGTGTCCTGATACAGGTTTCCAGGAAAACAGTTATGAGGCACTGGGATTTTCCCAAAAAATAGGAAAACCTTCAGATGTGCTCACAGACTCTGGTGGGGCCGCTCCCAGACTCTGGTGGGGCCACTCACAGACTCTGGTGGGGCCGCTCTCAGACTCTGGTGGGGCCGCTCTCAGGCTCACAGACTCTGGTGGGGCCGCTCTCAGACTCTGGTGGGGCCACTCACAGACTCTGGTGGGGCCGCTCTCAGGCTCACAGACTCTGGTGGGGCCGCTCACACTCTGGTGGGGCCACTCACAGACTCTGGTGCGGCCGCTCTCAGGCTCACAGACTCTGGTGGGGCCACTCTCAGACTCTGGTGGGGCCGCTCACAGACTCTGGTGGGGCCGCTCTCAGACTCTGGTGGGGCCGCTCACAGACTCTGGTGGGGCCGCTCACAGACTCTGGTGGGGCCGCTCTCAAAATCTGGTGGGGCCGCTCTCAAAATCTGGTGGGGCCGCTCACAGACTCTGGTGGGGCCGCTCACAGACTCTGGTGGGGCCGCTCACAGACTCTGGTGTGGCCGCTCTCAGGCTCACAGACTCTGGTGGGGCCGCTCTCATCCTCTGGTGGAGCCGCTTTCAGACTCTGGTGGGGCCGCTCTCAGACTCTGGTGGGGCCGCTCACATCCTCTGGTGGAGCCGCTCACAGACTCTGGTGGGGCCGCTCACAGACTCTGGTGGGGCCGCTCTCAGACTCTGGTGGGGCCGCTCTCAGACTCTGGTGGGGCCGCTCACAGACTCTGGAGGGACCGCTCTCAGACTCTGGTGGGGCCGCTCACATCCTCTGGTGGGGCCGCTCTCAGACTCTGGTGGGGCCGCTCACAGACTCTGGTGGGGCCGCTCTCAGACTCTGGTGGGGCCGCTCTCAGACTCTGGTGGGGCCGCTCTCAGACTCTGGTGGGGCCGCTCTCAGGCTCTGGTGGGGCCGCTCACAGACTCTGGTGGGGCCGCTCACAGACTCTGGTGGGGCCGCTCTCAGACTCTGGTGGGGCCGCTCACAGACTCTGGTGGGGCCGCTCTCAGACTCTGGTGGGGCCGCTCTCAGACTCTGGTGGGACCGCTCACAGACTCTGGTGGGGCCGCTCACAGACTCTGGTGGGGCCGCTCACAGACTCTGGTGGGGCCGCTCTCAGGCTCTGGTGGGGCCGCTCTCAGGCTCTGGTGGGGCCACTCTCAGGCTCTGGTGGGGCCGCTCACAGACTCTGGTGGGGCCGCTCACAGACTCTGGTGGGGCCGCTCACAGACTCTGGTGGGGCCGCTCACAGACTCTGGTGGGGCCGCTCTCAGGCTCACAGACTCTGGTGGGGCCAGTCTCAGGCTCACAGACTCTAGTGGGGCCGCTCACAGACTCTGGTGGGGCCGCTCTCAGGCTCACAGACTCTGGTGGGGCCAGTCTCAGACTCTGGTGGGGCGGCTCTCAGACTCTGGTGGGGCCGCTCTCAGACTCTGGTGGGGCCGCTCACAGACTCTGGTGGGGCCGCTCTCAGGCTCTGGTGGGGCCGCTCTCAGGCTCTGGTGGGGCCGCTCACAGACTCTGGTGGGGCCGCTCACAGACTCTGGTGGGGCCGCTCACAGACTCTGGTGGGGCCGCTCTCAGACTCTGGTGGGGCCGCTCTCAGACTCTGGTGGGGCCGCTCACAGACTCTGGTGGGGCCGCTCTCAGACTCTGGTGGGGCCGCTCTCAGACTCTGGTGGGGCCGCTCACAGACTCTGGTGGGGCGGCTCACAGACTCTGGTGGGGCCGCTCACAGACTCTGGTGGGGCCGCTCTCAGGCTCTGGTGGGGCCGCTCTCAGGCTCTGGTGGGGCCGCTCTCAGGCTCTGGTGGGGCCGCTCTCAGGCTCTGGTGGGGCCGCTCTCAGGCTCTGGTGGGGCCGCTCACAGACTCTGGTGGGGCCGCTCACAGACTCTGGTGGGGCCGCTCACAGACTCTGGTGGGGCCGCTCTCAGGCTCACAGACTCTGGTGGGGCCAGTCTCAGGCTCACAGACTCTGGTGGGGCCGCTCACAGACTCTGGTGGGTCCACTCACAGACTCTGGTGGGGCCACTCACAGACTCTGGTGGGGCCGCTCACAGACTCTGGTGGGTCCACTCACAGACTCTGGTGGGGCCACTCACAGACTCTGGTGGGGCCGCTCACAGACTCTGGTGGGGCCGCTTTCAGACTCTGGTGGGGTCGCTCTCAAAATCTGGTGGGGCCGCTCACAGACTCTGGTGGGGCCGCTCTCAGACTCTGGTGGGGCCGCTCTCAAAATCTGGTGGGGCCGCTCACAGACTCTGGTGGGGCCGCTCTCAGACTCTGGTGGGGCCGCTCACATCCTCTGGTGGAGCCGCTCTCAGACTCTGGTGGGGCCGCTCTCAAAATCTGGTGGGCCCGCTCTCAGACTCTGGTGGGGCCGCTCTCAGACTCTGGTGGGGCCGCTCACATCCTCTGGTGGAGCCGCTCACAGACTCTGGTGGGGCTGCTCACATCCTCTGGTGGGGCCGCTCACAGACTCTGGTGGGGCCGCTCTCTGACTCTGGTGGGGCCGCTCACAGACTCTGGTGGGGCCGCTCACAGACTCTGGTGGGTCCGCTCTCTGACTCTGGTGGGGCCGCTCTCAGACTCTGGTGGGGCCGCTCACAGACTCTGGTGGGGCCGCTCTCAGACTCTGGTGGGGCCGCTCTCAGACTCTGGTGGGGCCGCTCTCAGACTCTGGTGGGGCCGCTCTCAAAATCTGGTGGGGCCGCTCACAGACTCTGGTGGGGCCGCTCTCAGACTCTGGTGGGGCCGCTCTCAGACTCTGGTGGGGCCGCTCTCAAAATCTGGTGGGGCCGCTCACAGACTCTGGTGGGGCCGCTCTCAGACTCTGGTGGGGCCGCTCACATCCTCTGGTGGAGCCGCTCTCAGACTCTGGTGGGGCCGCTCTCAAAATCTGGTGGGGCCGCTCTCAGACTCTGGTGGGGCCGCTCTCAGACTCTGGTGGGGCCGCTCACATCCTCTGGTGGGGCCGCTCTCTGACTCTGGTGGGGCCGCTCACAGACTCTGGTGGGGCCGCTCTCAGGCTCACAGACTCTGGTGGGGCCAGTCTCAGGCTCACAGACTCTGGTGGGGCCGCTCACAGACTCTGGTGGGTCCACTCACAGACTCTGGTGGGGCCACTCACAGACTCTGGTGGGGCTGCTCACAGACTCTGGTGGGTCCACTCACAGACTCTGGTGGGGCCACTCACAGACTCTGGTGGGGCCGCTCACAGACTCTGGTGGGGCCGCTTTCAGACTCTGGTGGGGTCGCTCTCAAAATCTGGTGGGGCCGCTCACAGACTCTGGTGGGGCCGCTCTCAGACTCTGGTGGGGCCGCTCTCAAAATCTGGTGGGGCCGCTCACAGACTCTGGTGGGGCCGCTCTCAGACTCTGGTGGGGGCGCTCACATCCTCTGGTGGAGCCGCTCTCAGACTCTGGTGGGGCCGCTCTCAGACTCTGGTGGGGCCGCTCACAGACTCTGGAGGGACCGCTCTCAGACTCTGGTGGGGCCGCTCACATCCTCTGGTGGGGCCGCTCTCAGACTCTGGTGGGGCCGCTCACAGACTCTGGTGGGGCCGCTCTCAGACTCTGGTGGGGCCGCTCTCAGACTCTGGTGGGGCCGCTCTCAGACTCTGGTGGGGCCGCTCTCAGGCTCTGGTGGGGCCGCTCACAGACTCTGGTGGGGCCGCTCACAGACTCTGGTGGGGCCGCTCTCAGACTCTGGTGGGGCCGCTCACAGACTCTGGTGGGGCCGCTCTCAGACTCTGGTGGGGCCGCTCTCAGACTCTGGTGGGACCGCTCACAGACTCTGGTGGGGCCGCTCACAGACTCTGGTGGGGCCGCTCACAGACTCTGGTGGGGCCGCTCTCAGGCTCTGGTGGGGCCGCTCTCAGGCTCTGGTGGGGCCACTCTCAGGCTCTGGTGGGGCCGCTCACAGACTCTGGTGGGGCCGCTCACAGACTCTGGTGGGGCCGCTCACAGACTCTGGTGGGGCCGCTCACAGACTCTGGTGGGGCCGCTCTCAGGCTCACAGACTCTGGTGGGGCCAGTCTCAGGCTCACAGACTCTAGTGGGGCCGCTCACAGACTCTGGTGGGGCCGCTCTCAGGCTCACAGACTCTGGTGGGGCCAGTCTCAGACTCTGGTGGGGCGGCTCTCAGACTCTGGTGGGGCCGCTCTCAGACTCTGGTGGGGCCGCTCACAGACTCTGGTGGGGCCGCTCTCAGGCTCTGGTGGGGCCGCTCTCAGGCTCTGGTGGGGCCGCTCACAGACTCTGGTGGGGCCGCTCACAGACTCTGGTGGGGCCGCTCACAGACTCTGGTGGGGCCGCTCTCAGACTCTGGTGGGGCCGCTCTCAGACTCTGGTGGGGCCGCTCACAGACTCTGGTGGGGCCGCTCTCAGACTCTGGTGGGGCCGCTCTCAGACTCTGGTGGGGCCGCTCACAGACTCTGGTGGGGCGGCTCACAGACTCTGGTGGGGCCGCTCACAGACTCTGGTGGGGCCGCTCTCAGGCTCTGGTGGGGCCGCTCTCAGGCTCTGGTGGGGCCGCTCTCAGGCTCTGGTGGGGCCGCTCACAGACTCTGGTGGGGCCGCTCACAGACTCTGGTGGGGCCGCTCTCAGGCTCACAGACTCTGGTGGGGCCAGTCTCAGGCTCACAGACTCTGGTGGGGCCGCTCACAGACTCTGGTGGGTCCACTCACAGACTCTGGTGGGGCCACTCACAGACTCTGGTGGGGCCGCTCACAGACTCTGGTGGGTCCACTCACAGACTCTGGTGGGGCCACTCACAGACTCTGGTGGGGCCGCTCACAGACTCTGGTGGGGCCGCTTTCAGACTCTGGTGGGGTCGCTCTCAAAATCTGGTGGGGCCGCTCACAGACTCTGGTGGGGCCGCTCTCAGACTCTGGTGGGGCCGCTCTCAAAATCTGGTGGGGCCGCTCACAGACTCTGGTGGGGCCGCTCTCAGACTCTGGTGGGGCCGCTCACATCCTCTGGTGGAGCCGCTCTCAGACTCTGGTGGGGCCGCTCTCAAAATCTGGTGGGCCCGCTCTCAGACTCTGGTGGGGCCACTCTCAGACTCTGGTGGGGCCGCTCACATCCTCTGGTGGAGCCGCTCACAGACTCTGGTGGGGCTGCTCACATCCTCTGGTGGGGCCGCTCACAGACTCTGGTGGGGCCGCTCTCTGACTCTGGTGGGGCCGCTCACAGACTCTGGTGGGGCCGCTCACAGACTCTGGTGGGTCCGCTCTCTGACTCTGGTGGGGCCGCTCTCAGACTCTGGTGGGGCCGCTCACAGACTCTGGTGGGGCCGCTCTCAGACTCTGGTGGGGCCGCTCTCAGACTCTGGTGGGGCCGCTCTCAGACTCTGGTGGGGCCGCTCTCAAAATCTGGTGGGGCCGCTCACAGACTCTGGTGGGGCCGCTCTCAGACTCTGGTGGGGCCGCTCTCAAAATCTGGTGGGGCCGCTCACAGACTCTGGTGGGGCCGCTCTCAGACTCTGGTGGGGCCGCTCACATCCTCTGGTGGAGCCGCTCTCAGACTCTGGTGGGGCCGCTCTCAAAATCTGGTGGGGCCGCTCTCAGACTCTGGTGGGGCCGCTCTCAGACTCTGGTGGGGCCGCTCACATCCTCTGGTGGGGCCGCTCTCTGACTCTGGTGGGGCCGCTCACAGACTCTGGTGGGGCCGCTCTCAGGCTCACAGACTCTGGTGAGGCCAGTCTCAGGCTCACAGACTCTGGTGGGGCCGCTCACAGACTCTGGTGGGTCCACTCACAGACTCTGGTGGGGCCACTCACAGACTCTGGTGGGGCCACTCACAGACTCTGGTGGGGCCGCTCACAGACTCTGGTGGGTCCACTCACAGACTCTGGTGGGGCCACTCACAGACTCTGGTGGGGCCGCTCACAGACTCTGGTGGGGCCGCTTTCAGACTCTGGTGGGGTCGCTCTCAAAATCTGGTGGGGCCGCTCACAGACTCTGGTGGGGCCGCTCTCAGACTCTGGTGGGGCCGCTCTCAAAATCTGGTGGGGCCGCTCACAGACTCTGGTGGGGCCGCTCTCAGACTCTGGTGGGGCCGCTCACATCCTCTGGTGGAGCCGCTCTCAGACTCTGGTGGGGCCGCTCTCAAAATCTGGTGGGCCCGCTCTCAGACTCTGGTGGGGCCGCTCTCAGACTCTGGTGGGGCCGCTCACATCCTCTGGTGGAGCCGCTCACAGACTCTGGTGGGGCTGCTCACATCCTCTGGTGGGGCCGCTCACAGACTCTGGTGGGGCCGCTCTCTGACTCTGGTGGGGCCGCTCACAGACTCTGGTGGGGCCGCTCACAGACTCTGGTGGGGCCGCTCTCTGACTCTGGTGGGGCCGCTCTCAGACTCTGGTGGGGCGGCTCACAGACTCTGGTGGGGCCGCTCTCAGACTCTGGTGGGGCCGCTCTCAGACTCTGGTGGGGCCGCTCTCAGACTCTGGTGGGGCCGCTCTCAAAATCTGGTGGGGCCGCTCACAGACTCTGGTGGGGCCGCTCTCAGACTCTGGTGGGGCCGCTCTCAAAATCTGGTGGGGCCGCTCACAGACTCTGGTGGGGCCGCTCTCAGACTCTGGTGGGGCCGCTCACATCCTCTGGTGGAGCCGCTCTCAGACTCTGGTGGGGCCGCTCTCAAAATCTGGTGGGGCCGCTCTCAGACTCTGGTGGGGCCGCTCTCAGACTCTGGTGGGGCCGCTCTCAGACTCTGGTGGGGCCGCTCACATCCTCTGGTGGGGCCGCTCTCTGACTCTGGTGGGGCCGCTCACAGACTCTGGTGGGGCCGCTCACAGACTCTGGTGGGGCCGCTCTCAGACTCTGGTGGGGCCGCTCACAGACTCTGGTGGGGCCGCTCACAGACTCTGGTGGGGCCGCTCTCAGACTCTGGTGGGGCCGCTCTCAGACTCTGGTGGGGCCGCTCTCAGACTTTGGTGGGGCCGCTCACATCCTCTGGTGGAGCCGCTCACAGACTCTGGTGGGGCCGCTCTCAGACTCTGGTGGGGCCGCTCACATCCTCTGGTGGAGCCGCTCACAGACTCTGGTGGGGCCGCTCTCAGCCTAGAATTCCACAACAGACTCTGGTGGGGCCGCTCTCAGACTCTGGTGGGGCCGCTCTCAGACTCTGATGGGGCCGCTCTCAGACTCTGGTGGGGCCGCTCTCAGACTCTGGTGGGGCCGCTCTCAGACTCTGGTGGGGCCGCTTTCAGACTCTGGTGGGGCCGCTCACATCCTCTGGTGGGGCCGCTCACATCCTCTGGTGGGGCCGCTCTCAGACTCTGGTGGGGCCGCTCTCAGACTCTGGTGGGGCCGCTCACATCCTCTGGTGGGGCCGCTCTCAGACTCTGGTGGGGCCGCTCACATCCTCTGGTGGGGCCGCTCTCAGACTCTGGTGGGGCCGCTCTCAGACTCTGGTGGGGCCGCTTTCAGACTCTGGTGGGGCCGCTTTCAGACTCTGGTGGGGCCGCTTTCAGACTCTGATGGGGCCACTCTCAGACATGCAGCCTCCATAAATGGGAAGAAAGACAAAGTATCTGTAGTGGGTGTCAAATTTAGAGGGAGTATCTGGGCAATAAATGGCCCAGATACATTGATTTTTTGGAATTTATGGACATTTTGGAGTGTGGGAGGTATGAATGGTGTCATGTTCCCTGCGGTCCCGAGGTGGCGCTGTCACCTGGGACCGGGGTTGAACTGCCATTCTAGAAACGTGCCCTTTGTGTCCTCTCGCGGCAGTAGTACATCGGCGTGGGGAACCCGCTGTGCCTGCTGGGAGAGGATATAGGGGGGGGGCGGACATCTTGCGCACGCGGTCCATTCCCCAGGCATCTTCAGCCTGGGGGCTGCTGCGGTTCGTCTGTGCCCAGGCGCCCTTGGCCTGGGCGCGTGGAGTCGAGTTCCATCCCAGGCACCTTTAGCCTGGGGTGAGGTACTTTACAAGGAGGCCTGGGGCCCAGTACCTTTGACTGGGTCCCGCAAGGGAGAAGCATTCCTAAGGTGCCCCCGGTATTGGGTGCCTGAATCCAGGGCGTAAGGGACCAGAGACGTGACCCTCCCGTAGAGCCAGCGCAGCATTAGGCCGGTGCCAGTGTAGGCCTCTGGTGACCGTCCGGATGAATGTCTTCCTCATGACAGGGGCCGTTTGTCCTAACAGAGGTATTTCATGTTCTCATGGTCTGTAGCAGAGACTCATCTTCATCAGGTCAGGGGCAGGCCTCATCTAGGGCCTGTGGCAGAGGCCTCAACGTTCACCCAGGTCGGTGGCAGCGACTGTGCGCCAAGCCTGTTTGCACTAAACGGAACAGGAGAGACTTTATTCATTGTGTTGTGCCTGGACCTACTCCTTCCCACACCCTGTCTGTTCTCTTAAAGTTCAACCAACCTACCCATTGATCAAAGCAAATAAAACAGTGTTGGACTTTTTATGGTGTGGAACTCGTGTTACTGGAAGCTAAGTGTCCCTGTCAGTGACAGTCACGCTCCACAGGAGAAGCTGAGGCTCCGGCCTAAAACACAGACCCGAAGGTAAACGGTTTTGCTCATATCTCTGCATCCTACATCAGAGAGCCGAGCTGGTGGTGTACATCTTTCCCCTTCTCCCAGATACCCCTAGATGAGTCATACAGCCATAAAGAGAGGGGAGAACCTGGGGGAGGACCGCTACACGTGGGGGCTCCAGGTCCGGGATTTGTGTTTATGCAATGGAGCCGAAGCTATCGGAGTTTGAACTTTGCTGCCCAGAAGAGTTCCGAGTAGGTCGGCCATATTGGCCACTGCACCAGAAGGCACACCCTCCCTGCACAGTTCGTGGGTGTGACATGGAGAAAGCCCACGAACTGGTGTGCCAAAGGGGAGGAGTCTGGGCCATGTGAAGAGGTACACGTGGGGACTTTGGCGCCAGTTATGCAGTGCGCGATGGAGCAGCAATCAGTCACTATGTTCAGCAATGCCTCGTGGGTTCCAATCTCAAATACTACGAGGATGACTTCAACTGCTGCTCCAATTACAGATACGGGGATTCGGCTCAAGCCCCGGGGACGATTCGCCTTGTACACCTGCAAGGATGTTGAGGCCCTGGGTATGATTTGTCCCGGATGTTCGGGGGACTGGTGGTACAGTTAAAGCCCTTCGGTCGCTGCGAAGGCCTGCGGGGAGTTCACGTTTGAGGTGGAGCAATCCATAGAGAGACCTCGAGTCTTCCACCTCAGCCCTACATCAGGCGCCGCCACTCAACAAGGAGAAGTCAATGCTTGGACAGCCATCCCTCCGCGCACTGTGAAGACCTCCGTGGAGGTCGCGAACAAAGGGATGGAGGATGCAAAATCCGGAGATGCTGCTTCGGTCACCACAGTTTCCCTACTCCCAGCGCCAACAAAGAAGGTCGGTCTTGTGAGAGCTTCCAGTGGCCGAGATGGAGGACAACCCCTGCGCTTGCCTGGCCCGGATGGATCCGGTAGGAAGAGTCCTGGACATCCCTTCACAAGTTTGGGTCGAGGTAAGCCAGGGACTGGGACTTGGTGTTGGGACGGAGGTGTCGGGGATTCACGGCCCCTTGAGCCCGTGGGTGGGAGTGATTCGGCGTCCACTACCAACTACCTGCCAGCGGAGGAGTGTGACACCTCCGACCTGGAGTCGGTCTCCGATGTGGGAGACGATGTCGTCATAGACTAACTATTTGCTGAAAAGGGCTGGGACAAGATGCCTCTCTCCTCATCCCGTAGAGTCTATAGGGGATAGTACACCCCGGGTGGAGGCACCAGCGCCTGACGAGGCACCCCGTCCCCTGTCTGCCTTTCAGTCCCCGGTGCCTCCTGCATCTACCACTGGGGACAAGAGACTGTCGCTGCGGGCGCCTATGCCCAAATCAGAGGTGGTCAAGGCACCTCGCCATCTGGACTCTATTGTTCTGCCGGTCGAGGGAGACCGCTCTACTATGCCTCCCTTGTCTAGGCTACAGCGTTTGTTCTGTCAAAAGGTCGCCAACGAGTGGGTGGGAGTACCCATACTTATCTAAGGAGCTGCTTTATGAAGTGGAAGTCTGCAGGGAACGTTGGTACAATGATTTTGTGTGGACACACATCAAAGTCCCACATGCACGCAGGTACCTTGCATGTTCCCCAAAAGCATCTCAGAGATTCAAGGACTGTAAGGCAGAGTGGATGTTGGGTCGGCACATTCATGATGACAAGGTGTTGATTCGAAGGAAAGAAGGGGAGGATGTCGAATATCACCTAGAGACTGTTGATCAACATTTAAAACCCCTTGTCCTGCCGCATCCCAGATTCTACCTGTAGGAGAAAAGACTCCTTTTTCCTTGTACCTTGAAAATTTGCTGAACTTTCCGGGGTTTGTTTTCGTTCCCGGAAACCCAGGAACTATACCCGAGCTTGATGGGTGATGTGCTCTTTGGAGGAATGGGGGACTGTTGCAGTTGTTGTTCTCCTTTCTTCCCTCCCGCAAAGTAATCATGGACTTTGGGGTAGTTAGGACCAAAGCACAGAGAAGTAATTTCGTTCCAGGATTCGACAAGTGTCTTTACCGTGGCACTGTCACCAGGTGGCAGTGTTGCGCACCGTTACTCACTTTACACCACACACTTCATGGAAGGAAAGGATTTCTCTTCGGAGAGATTTTTTCGTTCCAACACCCACATATGTGTCAGGAAATTTTGTGTGTTTAACTTTCTTTTGTCCCCTCTGCAGGAGAACGTCCGTCAAAACCGCTGAGAATGGGGCGGGTCTTAGTTAGTGATGTGGGCAAGGGGGGAAATGTCAATGGTGTTATTGTGATATGTATGCTGTTATGTGTTGTTTCCCTTTCCCTTCCATGTCAGGTTCAGGCACAACTACCAGTTTTTTCAAATTTACATATTTTTTGCGCATTTTGAAGCAGTCTCTGGATTGGGTTCATGTTGGCTCCCTTTGGGGCATGACTTGTTCCAGACACTGGGGACCAGTGTCAAATTGCTGGGGGGAGAGTGTAGCGGGTGTCAAATTTAGAGGGGCGTATCTGGGCCATAGATGGCCCAGATACATTGATTTTTGGGAATTTATGGACACTTTGGAGTGTGGGAGGTATGAATGGTGTCATGTTCCCTGCGGTCCCCAGGTGGCGCTGTCACCTGGGACCGGGGTTGAACTGCCATTCTAGCGCCGTGCCCTTTGTGTCCTCTCGCGGCAGTAGTACAGCGGGGCGGGGAACCCGCTGTGCCTGCTGGGAGAGGATATAGGGGGGCGGACATCTTGCGCACGAGGTCCATTCCCCAGGCACCTTCAGCCTAAGGGCTGCTGCGGTTCGTCTGTGCCCAGGTGCCCTTGGCCTGGGCGCGTGGAGTCGAGTTCCATCCCAGGCACCTTCAGCCTGGGGTGAGGTACTTTACAAGGAGGCCTGGGGCCCAGTACCTTTGACTGGGTCCCGCAAGGGAGAAGCATTCCTAAGGTGCCCCCGGTATTGGGTGCCTGAATCCAAGGCGTAAGGCAGTGTTTCTCAACTCCAGTCCTCAAGGCGCCCCAACAGGTCATGTTTTCAGGATTTCCCTCAGATGAAACAGCTGTGGGAATTACTAAAGCAGTTAAACTGATCAAATCACCTGTGCAAAACAATGGAGAGCCTGAAAACATGACCTGTTGGGGCGCCTTGAGGACTGGAGTTGAGAAACACTGGCGTAAGGGACCGGAGACGTGACCCTCCCGTAGAGCCGGTGCAGCATTTGGCCGGTGCCGGTGTGGGCCTCTGACAGGGGTCGTTTGTCCTAACGGAGGTATTTCATGTTCTTATGGTCTGTGGCAGGGACCCATCTTCATCAGGTCAGTGGCAGGCCTCATCTAAGGCCTGTGGCAGAGGCCTCAACGTTCACCCGGGTCAGTGGCAGGGACCAAATTCACAGTCGGTGGCAGCGACTGTGCGCCAAGCCTGTTTGCACTATACGGAACAGGAGAAACTTTATTCATTGTGTTGTGCCTGGACCTACTCTTCCCCACACCCTGTCCGTTCTCTTAAAGTTCAACCAGCCTACCTATTGATCAAAGCAAATAAAACAGTGTTGGACTTTTTATGGTGTGGAACTCGTGTTACTGGAAGCTAAGTGTCCCTGTCTGTGACAATCACCCTCCACAGGAGAAGCTGAGGCTCCGGCCTAAAACGCAGACCCGAAGGTAAACGGTTTAGCTCATATCTCTGCATCCTACATCAGAGAGCCGAGCTGGTGGTGTACATCTTTCCCCCTTCTCCCAGATACCCCTAGACGAGTCATACAGCCATAAAGAGAGGGGAGAAGGCGGGTGAGGGCGCTACATATCCAAATGTGCGCCAAGCCAAAAACAGTCCAAAACACCTTCAACTGTTCATATTACTGCCAATTAAAAAATAACCAACGCGTTTCGGGGGCAGCAACATTCCCTTCATCAGAAGAGTGAAAGAAGGGCTTAAACTGACTCTACAATGAGATGGATCCATGTCTGATCTGATGAAGACCTCCTGCTGGACTTATAACTGTGCGACAATGTAACTGATGATAATGACATTGTTAGAACTTATATATACTCTTCGGATTAGATACGTCAGAGAATTTTTTTAGAATAGAGACATCCAATATATGCAGTCTTTGCAGATGACACCAAGCTATGCGGTGGAAGAACGTCGTTACAGGATGTCTCCAATTTACAAGCCGACCTCAATGTTCTGTCTAATTGGGCGACTATGTGGCAGATGAGGTTTAATGTTGATAAATGTAAAGTTCTGCACTTGGGGGCTAATAATATGAATGCATCATACATACTAGGGGGAGTACAACTGGGGAGATCCGTAGTGGAGAAGAATCTGGGGGTTTTGGTAGATCATAAGCTTAATAATAACAGAAATATGCAGTTCAGTTTTGGGCTCCAGTTCTGAAAAAGGATATCGGGGAACTGGAGAAAGTGCAGAGAAGGGCAACCAAACTGATAAGAGGCATGGAGGAGCTCAGCTATGAGGAAAGATTAGAGGAACTGAATTTATTCTCTATTGAGAAGAGGAGATTAACCACTTGCCGTCTGCCTAACGCACATTTACGTCGGCAGAATGGCACGGGCACGCAAAGCAACGTACAGGTACGTTGCTTTGAAACTGCCTCCTAGCGGGCGCACGCGCGTGCCCGCCGCAAGCTCCGTGACCGTGCCTGTGGGACCCGCGGACTCGATATCCGCCGGTGTCCCGCGATCGTGTCACGGAGCGGCAGAACGGGGAGATGCCTTTGTAAACAAGGCATTTCCCTGTTCTGCCTAGTGACAGGACACTGATCTACTGCTTCCCTGGGATCAGGAGCAGTGATCAGTGTCGTGTCACTGGCAGCCCAGCCCCCACAGAGTTAGAATCACTCCCTAGGACACACTTTATCCCTTCCTCGCCCCCCTAGTGGTTAACCCCTTCCCTGCCAGTGTCATTTACACAGTAACCAGTGCATTTTTATAGCACTGATCGCTGTATAAATGTCAATGGTCGCAAAATAGTGTCAAAAGTGTCCGATGTGTCCGCCATAATGTCGCAGTCACGATAAAAATCGCTGATCGCCGCCATTACTAACAAAAAAACAATTAATAATAAAAATGCCATAAAACTATCCCCTATTTTGTAGACGCTATAACTTTTGCGCAAACCAATCAATAAACACTTATTGCTTATTTCTCGGCCTAAACTTAGAAAAAAATTGTTTTTTTATATATTTTTTGGGGGATATTTATTATAGCAAAAAGTTAAAAACATTGCTTTTTTTTTCAAAATTGACGCTTTTTTTTTTATTATAGTGCAAAAAATAAAAACCGCAGAGGTGATCAAATACCACCAAAAAAAAAGCTCTATTTGTGGGGGAAAAAAAAGTCAATTTTGTTTGGGTGCCACGTCGCACGACCGCGCAATTGTCAGTTAAAGCGGCGCAGTGCAGAATTGCAAAAAATGGCCTGGTCATTGGGCAGCCAATTCTTCCGGGGCTGAAGTGGTTAAGGGGGGATATGATCTCCATGTATATACAGTGGGGGTAAAATAATGATTGGCTCCCCTGCAGATGGTGTAAGTTTTGCCCCCTTACATAGAAATGAAGGGTCTATCATTTTTATCATAGGTGTATTTTATATGAGAGAGACAGAATATCAACCAAAACTCCAGAAATAACACACATGATACAAATGTTATAAATGGAGTTGCAGTTCAGTGAGTAAAATAAGTATTTGATCCCCTTAGTAGTTGGTGGGGAAACCCTTGTTGGGAAGCACAGAGGTCAGACGTTTCTTGTAGGTGGTGATCAGGTTTCCACACATCTCAGGAGGGATTTTGGTCCTCTCTTCTTTACAGATCTTCTCTAAATCCTTAAGGTTTCTTGGCTGTCTCTTGGCAACTCGAAGTTTCAGCTCCCTCCATAAATTTTCTATAGGATTAAGGTCTGGAGACTGGCTAGGCCACCCCATGACCTTAATGTTCTTCTTCTTGAGCCACTCCTTTCTTGCCTTGGTGGTATGTTTTGGGTGATTGTCATGCTGGAAGACCCATCCATGACCCATCTTCAGTGTTCTGGCTGAGGGAAGAAGGTTCTCCTCCAAGATTTTACAATATGTGGCCCTGTCCATTGGCCCCTCAATGCGGCAAAGTCGGCCTGGACCTTTATCAGAGAAACAGCCCCAAAGCCTCATGTTTCCCCCTCCGTGTGACTGCAGGGATGGAGTTCTTAGGGCCATACTCACCATTTTTCTTCCTCCAAACACGGCGAGTCTCTCTCCTCAAGAAGGCCCATGTACAGTCATGCCAATGGACATCTAAATGATTCAGAGGAGGATTGGGGGAGAAAGTTCTGTGGTCAGATGAGACCAGAATTCATCTCTTTGGCATTAATTTGACTCGCCGTGTTTGGAGGAAGAAAAATGGTGACTATGACCCTAAGAACTCCATCCCTACAGTCACACGGAGGGGGAAACATGAGGCTTTGGGGCCATTTCTCTGATAAAGGTCCAGGCCGACTTTGCCGCATTGAGGGGCCAATGGACAGGGCCATGTATTGTAAAATCTTGGAGGAGAACCTTCT
Organism: Rana muscosa; assembly: GCA_029206835.1. NCBI lineage: Eukaryota > Metazoa > Chordata > Amphibia > Anura > Ranidae > Rana > Rana muscosa. The sequence goes on from CM055120.1 coordinate 10,489,260, forward strand.
TCCCTCAGCCAGAACACTGAAGATGGGTCATGGATGGGTCTTCCAGCATGACAATCACCCAAAACATACCACCAAGGCAAGAAAGGAGTGGCTCAAGAAGAAGCACATAAGAGTCCTGGAGTGGCCTAGCCAGTCTCCAGACCTTAATCCTATAGAAAAGTTATGGAAGGAACTGAAATTTCGATTTGCCAAGCAACAGCCAGGAAACCTTAAGGATTTAGAGAAGATCTGCAAAGAAGAGAGGAGCAAAATCCCTCCCGAGATGTGTGGAAACCTGATCACCACCTACAAGAAACGTCTGACCTCTGTGCTTCCCAACAAGGGTTTCCCCACCAACTACTAAGGGGATCAAATACTTATTTTACTCACTGAACTTAATTTATAGCATTTATTTTATGTGTTTTTTCTGGATTTTTGGTTGATATTCTGTCTCTATCATATAAAATACACCTATGATAAAAATTATAGACCCTTCATTTCTATGTAAGTGGGCAAACTTACACAATCTGCAGGGGGGCAAATAATGTTTTTCCCCATTGTACAAGAGGGGGGATATGATCACCATGTATAAATATATAAGGGGGGATATGATCTCCATGTATAAATACATAAGGGGGGATATGATCTCCATGTATAAATATATAAGGGGGGATATGATCTCCATGTATAAATACATAAGGGGGGATATGATCTCCATGTATAAATACATAAGGGGGGATATGATCTCCATGTATAAATACATAAGGGGGGATATGATCTCCATGTATAAATACATAAGGGGGGGATATGATCTCCATGTATAAATACATAAGGGGGATATGATCTCCATGTATAAATACATAAGGGGGGATATGATCTCCATGTATAAATACATAAGGGGGATATGATCTCCATGTATAAATACATAAGGGGGGATATGATCTCCATGAATAAATACATAAGGGGGGGGGGTATGATCTCCATGTATAAATACATAAGGGGGATATGATCTCCATGTATAAATACATAAGGGGGGATATGATCTCCATGTATAAATACATAAGGGGGGGATATGATCTCCATGTATAAATATATAAGGGGGGATATGATCTCCATGTATAAATACATAAGGGGGGATATGATCTCCATGTATAAATATATAAGGGGGGATATGATCTCCATGTATAAATACATAAGGGGGGGATATGATCTCCATGTATAAATACATAAGGGGGGATATGATCTCCATGAATAAATACATAAGGGGGGAGGGTATGATCTCCATGTATAAATACATAAGGGGGATATGATCTCCATGTATAAATACATAAGGGGGGGATATGAGCTCCATGTATAAATACATAAGGGGGATATGATCTCCATGTATAAATACATAAGGGGGGGTATGATCTCCATGTATAAATACATAAGGGGGGATATGATCTTCATGTATAAATACATAAAGGGGGGATATGATCCCCATGTATAAATACATAAGGGGGGATATGATCTCCATGTATAAATACATAAGGGGGGATATGATCTCCATGTATAAATACATAAGGGGGGATATGATCTCCATGTATAAATACATAAGGGGGGATATGATCTCCATGTATAAATACATAAGGGGGGGATATGATCTCCATGTATAAATACATAAGGGGGGGAATATGATCTCTATGTATAAATACATAAGGGGGGGATATGATCTCTATGTATAAATACATAAGGGGGGGATATGATCTCTATGTATAAATACATAAGGGGGGGATATGATCTCTATGTATAAATACATAAGGGGGGATATGATCTCCATGTGTAAATACATAAGGGGGGGATATGATCTCCATGTATAAATACATAAGGGGGGATATGATCTCCATGTATAAATACATAAGGGGGATATGATCTCCATGTATAAATACATAAGGGGGGATATGATCTCCATGTATAAATACATAAGGGGGGATATGATCTCCATGTATAAATACATAAGGGGGGATATGATCTCCATGTATAAATACATAAGGGGGGGATATAATCACCATGTATGAATACGTAAGGGGGGACATGATCTCCATGAATAAATACATAAGGGGGATATGATCTCCATGTTTAAATACATAAGGGGGGATATGATCTCCATGTATAAATACATAAGCGGAGATATGATCTCCATGAATAAATACATAAGGGGGTATGATCTCCATGTATAAATACATAAGGGGGGATATGATCTCCATGTATAAATACATAAGGGGGGATATGATCTCCATGTATAAATACATAAGGGGGGATATGATCTCCATGTATAAATACATAAGGGGGGGATATAATCGCCATGTATGAATACATAGGGGGGGGATATGATCTCCATGTATAAATACATAAGGGGGGGATATAATCATCATGTATGAATACATAAGGGGGGATATGATCTCCATGTATAAATACATAAGGGGGGATATGATCTCCATGTATGAATACATAAGAGGGATATGATCTCCATGTATAAATACATAAGAGGGATATGATCACCATGTATAAATACATAAGGGGGGGATATGATCTCCATGTATAAATACATAAGGGGGGGATATGATCTCCATGTATAAATACATAAGGGGGGATATGATCTCCATGTATAAATACATAAGGGGGGATATGATCTCCATGTATAAATACATAAGGGGGGATATGATCTCCATGTATAAATACATAAGGGGGGATATGATCTCCATGTATAAATACATAAGGGGGGATATGATCTCCATGTATAAATACATAAGGGGGGATATGATCTCCATGTATAAATACATAAGGGGGGATATTGATCACCATGTATTTATATACTTGTACAGGAAGATCCCCACTCCCGCTAATGTGAATAAATGTTCGGAAAGAAGAAAAGTAAAAACATTCTATTCTGGAAAGAAGCGTCTGACATTGATACATCTCTACTAAAACAATGCTACAAGAGGTTCTGAGGAGCTCAGCCTCACCCTAGAAGAAGTCACATCATGCAACAAGCACAAAGACAAAAAAACTTTTATATCCATCAACCCAAGTCCGACTCCCCAGTAGGAAATTGCTTGGAAATACCCCACAGTCCCAATCCCCTGGAGCTGGCAGAGATCACTTGGAGGTCTGGTCCATCCTCAGGTTTGGGATTCAGTCCATGTTCCTTCCTGGGCAGCAATCACAGAACATGAATGATTGGCTTAGCCGGTGACAAAGAATGACGATTCTACACACTGGACACACATCTGACGTGAAGACGACCACCTGGCTGTATTATTCCTCCGGTTCTGACTCCTCCATGGCCCGGGCCTCACAACTCTTCAGCTTCCTCCACTCTTCCTGCAGCCATACTGGGAGTGGAACCCTGGCTGCAGTGCAGGCAGCTGTAAAAGATCTTCTTCTGCTCCGGTCAGCAGCCTCTAGGTGGCCGGATCTCTAGGTAGGTTCAGCTGCACGGACTCCCCTCCGGCAGTAAATTTGGCAGCTGGCCCATTACCCTCCATGGTGAAAAGTTTACAAGTCTTTGCAGTCTCATGCACAGGGGAGGACTTTCGGGATGACTCCGGAGAGTTGGTTGGGCTGAGCTGCACCGCCGTCGTATCCTGCACGGTGTGCTCGCTGGTCTCTATTTCAAAGGCTGTATTTCCTGGCCTAATGAACCCAATATTAGACCCCGGCTTGGACTTCCTGGCCCCGTGTGCAGGCGGTCTCCGGCTACAGATGCAGCAAGCACCAAAGAAAGCAAAGGCCACAACTAAGAGAATGGGTCCGATGATGATGGGAGGGTTATTAACGGGCAGAAACGTCCCAAAGGCAAAAGCGCCAACCAGAGTAATGTTTATTCCCGCCAGCATGATGCAAAGTCCGCAGGCGCAGCACAGCGCAGGGGAGGGCAGTCCGTGGGGGCGGGTTTTCTTCTGAGCAGGTTTTTGGCCCAGTGAAGATTTGCTTTTGTTGGTGAACATCATGTTTTCTGGTCTGTATGTCCTTCCTCATACCATTCCTCGCATCGGCCTGCAGGAAAAAAACAGCAAATTATTATTTATTTCTTTTAGATTTCTAGATGAGTTACATCAGCAATCAGAGCCTCAATGATACTAAATGTCACCTGGAATCCTATCCGTCAGGAACATGATACTCATTACAGAAGGAACTATGAAGTTCTCTAGACCACCAAGAGATAACTCCACTATCAACAAGGGGTTGCAAAAATATCCACTGTCCCTAATGCTTGGTGAGGGTCTCCACTACCACCAACTACCAATGAGGGTCTCTGCTACCACCAACTACCAATGAGGGTCTCCACTACCAGCAACTGCCAATGAGGGTCTCTGCTACCACCAACTACCAATGAGGGTCTCTGCTACCACCAACTACCAATGAGGGTCTCCACAACCACCAACTGCCAATGAGGGTCTCCACTACCACCAACTACCAATGAGGGTCTCTGCTACCACCAACTACTAATGAGGGTCTCCGCTACCACCAACTACCAATGAGGGTCTCTGCTACCACCAAGTACCAATGAGGGTTTCCGCTACCACCAACTACCAATGAGAGTCTCTACTACCACCAACTGCCAGTGAGGGTCTCCGCTACCACCAACTACCAATGAGGGTCTCCGCTACCACCAACTTCCAGTGAGGGTCTCCACAACCACCAACTGCCAATGAGGGTCTCCACTATCACCAACTGTCAGTGAGGGTCTCTGCTACCAGTCTCCCCACAGTAAGGGTCTCCGCTAACACCAACTGCCAATGATGGTCTCCCCTACCACCAACTGCCAGTGAGGGTCTCCACAACCACCAACTGCCAATGAGGGTCTCCACTATCACCAACTGTCAGTGAGGGTCTCCGCTACCACCAACTGCCAGAGAGGATCTCCACTATCACCAACTGCTAATGAGGATCTCCACTACCACCAACTAGCAATGAGGGTCTCCGCTACCACCAACTACCAATGAGGGTTTCCGCTACCACCAACTACCAATGAGGGTCTCTGCTACCACCAACTGCCAGTGAGGGTCTCCGCTACCACCAACTACCAATGAGGGTCTCCGCTACCACCAATTACCAATGAGGGTCTGCACTACCACCAACTGCCAGTGAGGGTCTCCACAACCACCAACTGCCAATGAGGGTCTCCACTATCACCAACTGTCAGTGAGGGTCTCTGCTACCAGTCTCCACAAGTGAGGGTCTCTGATAACACCAACTGCCAATGAGGGTCTCCGCTACCACCAACTGCCAGTGAGGATCTCCACTATCACCAACTGCTAATGAAAGTCTCCACTACCAGCCTCCCCCAGTGAGGGTATCCCTACCCCCAACTGTCAGTAAGGGACTCCACTACCACCAACCACTAGGGATGAGCTTCGAGTTCGAGTCGAACATGAGTTTGACTAGAACATCGGCTGTTCGTTTGACGAAGATCGAACATTATGGGCCGTTCGCGAAAAATTCGAGCGGCGCGTCACAGCCCATAAAGCACTGCGTCATCGCAGTGCATTGCTGGCTGATGATTGGCCAAGCATGCACCATGACCCGCATGCTTTGGCCAATCACAGCGCCGTCAGCACAGAGAGCCATAATTGGCCAAAGGCAGGGTGCCTTTGGCCAATCATGGCTCAGGGGATTAAGTACACGCCCCACACTATATAAGCCAGCCTGCACGTCGGCCTTCTGTAGTGTGTTGCGGCCTTGAGAGAGAGAGAGAGAGAAAAAGTGTAATTTCATTTCATTTGGATAGATTGAGCAGGCAGGTGATTCAGTTAGCTCCAGTATATTTAGTATATATATATACATTCCAGGCTTTGTATATATGTGTATATATATATATATATATATATACTGTATACAGTTTAGCTATATCTCACTGCAGACCGTTCCTGTTGTTCTCTTCCTAATACACTACAGGCGGGCAGTTGATTCAGTTAGCTACAGTATATTCAGTATATATATACATCCCAGCTTTGTGCAGCTACAGCTCACTGCAGGCCATTCCTGGTGTACCTATTCAAATACATTACAAATACATCAAATACAGTATGTCTGGAAGGGCAACAAGGACAGGCAGACGCTCACAGGCCACTAAAAGAGGGCAAGCAGGCTCTGTGTCTACAGCCAACAGTGCTGGTCGTGGACATGGTGCATCCTCAGCACGTGGCCGTGGGGCACGCTTGTCCTTTTTTTCGGCAGCTGGCCGTGTTGAGCCACAACATTCAGAAGAGTTGGTAGAGTGGATGACCAAGCCGTCCTCATCCTCCTCATCCTCTGTCACCCAGGCTCAGAGTACTTTGGCTGCCAATGCAGCTGCCAAAGCGGCCTATTCCATCGGCTCCAGGTCAGTGTTGGGTACATGCTGCAGGAGGATGCGCAGCGTTTTGAAGGCTCCGATGATGGTACCCAGCTTGAGGAAGGCAGTAAGGTGAGCCCAGAGAGAGGGGGTGCCCAAGAAGGGCAACAAACTGGCAGTCATGTTCCCCCAGCTGCAGCATACTGCCAGGTTTGCTCCAGTGACGAGGAGGGAGGGGATGATGAGGTCACTGACTCTACGTGGGTGCCTGATAGGAGAGAGGAGGAGGCACATCTCCAATGAGGCAGGATGCCCTCCAGGGGCCAGCTTAAGGGTAGCCAACCGACTGCATCACACTGCAGAGCTCCGCATGTGCAGGGCGCTGCTGACTCCGCATGTTTTTCCAAAAGTTCTTTGGTGTGGGCCTTTTTTGAGATGTGTGCAGCAGCACCGTTGCTGTTTGCAAGATATGTCTGAAGTGTATCAAGCGTGGCCAAAACAGCAGCCGCTTGGGCACCACATGCTTGACCAGACATATGTCGAACTCCCATGCAGTCCGTTGGCAAGCGTACTTAAAAGACCCACACCAAAGAACAAGGTGGCACTCTCCTTGCTCCTCATCAGCTGGGATCTCCAACCCCACTATACCTTCAGTTCTCTCAGAAACCTGCACTTGAAGGTGTAGAATTAGGTGAGGCACGTACTTGCGGGCAATCTGCAATCACTACACCAACGTCCGATTCTAGCAGGCAAATTTCTTTACCCCAGTTGCTAAACCGGCGAAAGAAATTCAGTCCCAGCCATCCACATGCCCAGCGGCTGAATGCTAGCTTGGCTAAATTGCTAGCACTCCAACTGCTGCCTTTTCAGTTGGTAGACTCTGCGCCCTTTCGTGAATTTGTGGCATGTAGGGCACCTCAGTGGCAGGTTCCCAAACGCCACTTTTTTTTTACGGAAGGCGATTCCGGCTCTCTACCGGCATGTGGAAGACAATGTCTTGGCCTCGCTGGACAGGGCGGTCAGCGGTAAGGTGCATTATTACCGCTGACTCATGGTCTAGCAGGCATGGAGAGGGACGTTACCTATCTTTCACGGCGCACTGGGTGACTCTGCTGGCAGCTGGGAAGGATGCAGGACAGGGTGCAGTATTGTTGGTGCTTGTTCCGCCACTACGCCTCCAAAATGCTACTAGTGGTTATTCTGACACACCTCTCTCTTCTACCCCCTCCTCTTTTTTTCCTCCATGGCCTCTTCCTCTATAGATTTGTTCTCGGAACCAGCGGTGCTTCGTAGGCGTTCAAGGGGCTACACAAGCGCTCAGGAAAAAAGATGCCATGCGGTGCTTGAGCTGGTGTGCTTAGGGGACAGGAGCCACACTGGGGCAGAGATTCTGTCAGCTCTGCAGGGGCAGGCTCAGAGGTGGTTGACGCCATGCCAGTTTCAGCCAGGAATGGTGGTTTGCGACAATGGCACCAACCTCCGACAGGGACACTTGACCCATGTGCCCTTTTTGGCTCACGTCCTTAATTTGGTGGTGCAACGGTTCTTGTGCAGGTACCCGGGCTTACAGGATCTCCTGAGGCAGGCCAGGAAAGTCTTTGTGCATTTCCGCCGGTCATATAATGCCAGTGCTCGGCTGGCTGACCTCCAAAAGGAATACAACCTGCTCAAGAACCGCCTAATCTGTGACATGCCCACCAGGTGGAACTCAACGTTGGCCATGCTGCAGTGGCTGCACACGCAGCAGAGGGCCATCAATAAGTACCTGTGCGACTATGGCACCAGGACAGGGTCAGGGGAGCTTGGCTTTTTTTCGCCACGCCAGTGGCTCATAATCAAGAATGCATGCACTGTCCTGTCACCATTTGAGGAGGCCACGAGGATGGTGAGCAGTGACAGTGCATGCATCAGTGATACTGTCCCTCTTGTCTACCTGTTGGAGCACACGCTGCATGGAATAATGGACAGGGCACTTGAGGCAGAACAGAGGGAGGAAGAGGAGGACTTCCTTACCTCTCAAGGCCCCCTTTATCCAGACAGTGTTCCTGCGGGCCCGCCGATCACACAGGAGGAGGACTGTGTCAGCATGGAGGTGGAGCCTAGCACTCAGCATCAGCATCAGTCTTCAAGGGATCGTTTACAGTCCCCAGAAACCCATGGACTTGTACGTGGCTGGGAGGAGGTGGCTGCGGATCATGTCATCCTTAGTGACCCAGAGGACTCCGGACCGAATGCCTCAACAAACCTACGCTGCATGGCCTCCCTGATCCTGCAAAGCCTGCAAAAGGACCCTCGGATTTGTGGTATCAAGGAGAGGGATCGTTACTGGCTGGCAACCCTCCTTAATTCACCTTACAAGGGTAAGGTTCCAAAACTTATCCAGCCATCGCAGAGGGAGCAGAGGATGAAACATATTCGGGAGGCCTTGCAAAAGGTTTGTGCAACGCTTTTCCAGAGCCTGGGAGGTTACAAATTCCTGGTAATAGACAACGTGTTACTGAGGCTTCGGTCAGTCACAGAAGGAGCGGTGGAGAAGGTGGCCGTCTGACCGATGCGTTCAGACAATTTTTTAGTCCGAAGCCCCAAGGTCGGATCGGTTCCAGCAACCATCACCAGCATCTGATTTACATGGTGCAGGAATACCTAGGGGCAAGATCAGACTTGGAGACCTTTCCAACCGAAAATCCTCTGGGTTACTGGGTCTTGAGGATGGATCACTGGCCAGAGCTTGCACAGTATGCAATTGAGCTACTGGCCTGTCCTGCATCCAGCGTTCTTTCGGAACGCACATTCAGTGCTGCTGGAGGCTTTGTAACCGATCACAGAGTGCGCCTGTCCACCGACTTGGTTGATCGTCTCACCTTCATAAAAATGAATCAGTCTTGGATCACCAGCTACCAAGCACCAGATGCTGATGTAACCGAATATTTTTTTTATGAATGTGAGATCCCTTCAAGACTGCCTATGCTGATGCTGAGTGACTATCCTGTTATGCTGAGTGACTATCCTATTCCTCCTCAATGTTCATGTTGATGTCTAAGAACATTTTTGGTTCTGGGCACTACCACCAGTGGCTAAGGCCCAATTTTTCTGCCCCTGTTTAACAGGGGCGTGTAATTACAATTTTTACTGTAATATTTTGCAGCAGGGCTTGTTCCTGCACTCAACTAGAATATCTTGTGAGGGGCTGCAGTGTTGTGGCACCACCACCACTGCCTAAGGCCCAATTTTTCTGCCCCTGTTTAACCACTTCCTACCGGGTCATAGTCATATGACGCCGGCAGGAACCGTCCCTCCCTCCGGGCGGGCGTCATATGACGTCCTTTTTTCCCCCGCCGTCTATGGGGCGCGCACGCACCGCCGGTGTAGCGCGCGCGTACCCGCGGCACCGCTCGTGACCCGTTGCGCGTGCCCAGCAGCCGCGATGTCCGCCGGGCACCCGCGATTGCCCGCGATCACGGCAGAAGTGTGGATCTGTGTGTATAAACACACAGATCCACCTCCTGTCAGAGGTGAGGAGACCGATGTGTGTTCCCAGTACAGAGGAACACAGATCGGTCTCCTCACCTTGTGAGTCCCCTCCCCGTACAGTTGCAATCACTCAATAGGTAACATATTAACCCCTTGATCGCCCCCTAGTGTTAACCCCTTCCCTGCCAGTCACATTTACACAGTAATCAGTTCAGTTTTATAGCACTAATCGCTGTATAAATGTGAATGGTCCCAAAAACGTGTCACTAGTGTCCGATGTGTCCGCCGCAATGTCACGGTCACAATAGAAATCGCAGATCGCCGCCATTACTAGTAAAAAAAATAAAAATGCCATAAATCTATCCCCTATTATGTAGACGCTATAACTTTTGCGCAAACCAATCAATATACGCTTATTGCAAAAAAAAATTACCAAAAATATGTAGAATACGTATCGGTCTAAACTTAGGAAAAAAATTGTTTTAAAAAAAAAATTGTGATATTTATTAAATCAAAAAGTAAAAAATATTGCATTTTTTTCAAATATGTCGCTCTTCTTTTGTTTATAGCGCAAAAAATAAAAAACGCAGAGGTGATCAAATACCACCAAAAGAAAGCTCTATTTGTGGGGAAAAAAGGACGTCAATTTTGGTTAGGTTGAACGTCGCACGACCGCGCAATTGTCAGTTAAAGCGACGCAGTGCTGCATCGCAAAAAGTGCTCTGGTCAGGAAGGGGGTAAATCTTTCCGGGGCTGAAGCGGTTAACAGGGGCGTGTAATTAAAATTTTTGCTGTAATATTTTGCAGCAGGGCTTGTTCCTGCGCTCAACTAGAGTATCTTGTGAGGGGTTGCAGTGTTGTGGCACCAGCACCAGTGCCTAAGGCCCAATTTTTCTGCCCCTGTTTAACAGGGGCGTGTAATTACAATTTGTGCTGTAATATTTTGCAGCAGGGCTTGTTCCTGCGCGCAACTAGAGTATCTTGTGAGGGGTTGCAGTGTTGTGGCACCAGCACCAATGCCTAAAGCCCAATTTTTCTGCCCCTGTTTAACAGGGGCGTGTAATGAAAATTTTTGCTGTAATATTTTGCAGCAGGGCTTGTTCCTGCACTCAACTAGAATATCTTGTGAGGGGCTGCAGTGTTGTGGCACCACCACCACTGCCCTAAGGCCCAATTTTTCTGCCCCTGTTTAACAGGGGCGTGTAATTACAATTTTTGCTGTAATATTTTGCAGCAGGGCTTGTTCCTGCGCTTAGCTAGAGTATCTTGTGAGGGGTTGCAGTGTTGTGGCACCAGCACCAGTGCCTAAGGCCCAATTTTTCTTCCCCTGTTTAACAGGGGCGTGTAATTACAATTTTTGCTGTAATATTTTGCAGCAGGGCTTGTTCCTGCGCTCAACTAGAGTATCTGTGAGGGGTTGCAGTGTTGTGGCACCAGCACCACTGCCTAAGGCCCAATTTTTCTGCCCCTGTTTAACAGGGGCGTGTAATTACAATTTTTGCTGTAATACTTTGCAGCAGGGCTTGTTCCTGCGCTAAACTAGAGTATCTTGTGAGGGGTTGCAGTGTTGTGGCACCAGCACCAATGCCTAAAGCCCAATTTTTCTGCCCCTGTTTAACAGGGGCGTGTAATTACAATTTTTGATCTAATATTTCACAGCAGGGCCCGTTCCAGCACCCACCAAGAGTAACTGTGAGGGCTTACAGTGTTGTGGCAACACCACCACACCACCAACAAAGGCCCAATTTTTCTGACCCTGTTCAACAAGGGCATGTAATTACAATTCTTGATATAATATTTCACAGCAGGGCCCGTTCCAGTGCCCACCAAGAGTAACTGTGAGGGCTTACAGTGTTCTGGTACCACCAACACCTAAGGCCCAAATTTCTGCAGAGTATATACGGCAGGCCCCTACTTTCAAACATCCGACTTACAAACGACTCGTACTTACAAACGGAGGGAGACAACAGGAAGTGAGAGGAAATCTACCCCTAGGAAGGAAAATTCTCTCCTGTAAGAGTTAATATGGGAAAAAGGTGTCTCCTCTCCACTGATGCTTTATCACCAATCCTTATTTCCCTAAAAACCCCAAATTTTCAAAATCCAATTGTCATTGGAACAGAAAGTGAGGTGAAATCTTCTGAACAGGGGCACAGACAGCAAAACAAATGTTACAGGGGTGATAACCCTTCCCTATGTTTGGCAAAAAGCTTAAAAATAGATTTTTTTGGCTGGAGCTACACTTACAAAATGTACCTCTTCCAAATTACAAACAGATTCTACTTAAGAACAAACCTACAGTCCCTGTCTTGTTTGGACCGCCTGTATACTGCTGTTCAGAGTATATAGGGCCTGGGGGCCCCACGCCTTTTCTTTTTTTAATTTGGGTGCAAGGTTCCCCTTAATATCCATACAAGACCCAAAGGGCCTGGTAATGGGCTGGGGGGGGGGGGTACCCATGCCGATTTTCTCAATGATTTTCATCCACATTGCCGGGACCCGACATTACATTAAAGCCGCAAGCAGTTTTAAATTACTTTTATTCCTTTAGAAATTTCATTTTGTGCAGGGACAGTTCTAAGCACGGGAAACATGCGCCACTTTACAGGCATACTATAGACACCCCCCAGGTACGATATTTAAAAGAATATTTCACTTTTATTTTTTCACTTTAAGCATCATTAAAATCACTGCTCCCGAAAAAACAGCCGTTTTTAAAACTTTTTTTGCATTGATACATGTCCCCTGGGGCAGGACCCGGGTCCCCAAACCCTTTTTAGGACAATAACTTGCATATTAGCCTTTAAAATTCACACTTTTGATTTCTCACGTTCGAGTCCCATAGACTTTAACAGTGTTCGAATGTTCGCGCAAACTTTCGGTCCGTTCGCATGTTCTGGATACAAACCAAACCGGGGGGGTGTTCGGCTCATCCCTACCAACCACCAGTGAGGGTCTCCACTACCATGAACTGCCAGTGAGTGTCTCCGTTACCACCAACTGCCAGTGAGGGTCTCCACTACCACCAACTGCCAGTGAGGGTCTCCACTACCACCAACTGCCAGTGAGGGTCTCCGCTACCAATCTCCCCCAGGAAGGGTCTCCACCATTGCCAGCTGCTCCCCACGCATCACCCACCCTCAGTGAGAATCTCCCCCACAGACAAACTCCCACTATTTCCGAACCACCCTCTGGCAAGGATCTCTACAACTGCTAACTCCTGGTAAGGACTTCCACCACCACCAACCACCAGTAAGGGACTCAACCACCACCAAACACTTATGAGAATATCCATTTCTGTTAAGGGTCTTCACCTATTCCATCCTCAGCAATAGTTTCCACAACTGCCCCCTCCCCAGCAAGGGATCCCTCTACTGGGAATGTTCCCCTCTTCCACCACCAAGCCCTTTAAAAATTATCTCCACTGCCCTGGATTCTTAGTATGGGTCCCTACCATTGCCAACCCCCAGAAAGAATCTCCACCACTGCCAACCCCTGGTGAAAGTCTTCTCCGCCACACCAATGCCAAGTGAATGGCAATCATCTTTCCCAGTTTCTGTGCCCCACTGAGAGTCTCTATTATCACCAATTGCCCCCCCCCCCCATACCATATCCTTCTGCAAGTGAAATTCTGCAGCCCCAACAACCTCTGTTGAGAGTCTCCAAAATTGCCAAATGCCTTTACAAGCCACTCCCATACCCCAAGTGAGGGTCTCCACTTCCCCCAGTCTTAGAGGAACTTCACCACTACCAACTCCCGGGAAGGGTTAGTCAATGCTATTCACCGGGACTCCTATTTCATCAAAGAGACATTGTAGTAACACAGAATGGCTGTCTGTGATTGGTCTGTTCAGAAAGCTCATCGCCTGTCACAGCGAGCAGAGAAATGTGCGATCGCAGATGGTTAATCAGTTCATCCAAGTGAAACGGATCAGATTGATGAAACATCTGAAAACAAACAGTGAGTCACAGCAGGGAATGAATCCAACACCAAGGAAGAGGCACAGTCACCGGGCTCTGGGCTTAACCCTCTGACTTCTGCCCTATTTACAGCTCTGCGGCTCGGCCTTTACAAGGCCTGCAGGCCGCAAGGCAAGGAACCACTTCCCGAGAAGATCCATCACCATCTGCTTCTTCATGGTGATGTCTTCTGAATGCTGAGCAGAGAAATACGAGAGGCTTCTCTATGCTGAGTGTAAAGACAATGGCATCCAACGTGACGGCAAAGACATGAAATGTCACAGGAAAGATTATGGGTCAGAGATTATCTAGGGCCCCATCTACTGGAAGGCAGAGATGATCTGGGGCCCCATCTACTATTAAACAGAGATGATCTGGGGCCCCATCTACTGGTAGGCAGAGATGATCTGGGGCCCCACCTACTGGAAGGGAGAGATGATCTGGGGCCACATATACTGGAAGGCAGAGATGATCTGGGGTCCCATCTCCCGGAAAGCAGGGGTGATCTGGGTCCCCATCTCCTGGAAGGCAAAGATGATCTGGGGCCCCATCTATTGGAAGACATTGATGATCTGGGGCCCCATCTACTGGAAGACATTGATGATCTGGGGCCCCACCTAGTGGAAGGGAGAGATAATCTGTGGCACCATCCACTGGAAGGCACAGATGATCTGGGGCCCCATCTCCTGGAAGGCAGATGATCTGGGTCCCCATCTACTGGAAGGCAGAGATGATCGGGGGCTCCATCTATTGGAAGGTAGAGATTATCTGGGACCCCACCTACTGGAAGGGAGAGATGATCTGGGTCCCCATCTACTGGAAGGCAGAGATGATCAGGGGCCCCATCTATTGGAAGGTAGAGATTATCTGGGACCCCACCTACTGGAAGGGAGAGATGATCTGGGGCCCCATCTACTGGAAGGCAGAGATGATCTGGGGCCCATCTACTATTAAACAGAGATGATCTGGGGCCCCATCTACTGGTAGGCATGGATGATGTGGGGCCCCATCTACTGGAAGGCAGATGATCTGGGGCCCCATCTCCTGGAAGACAGATGATCTGGGGCCCCATTGCACATTCAACCTAGATGCCCAGATCCTAGCAGCACATCCGAGGCTATCCACCACCACGCTCGACGTGCAGCTCCTAATGCGCATGCGTCCAGTCCAGCCGGCACTGCTCTTTGAGGACACACAAACCCACACGAGCAGGATACAGGGGGGAAGAGAGTGAGGACATCAGACAGTTGCCATGACAACTCTGGAAGGCACAGATAATCTGGGGCCCATCTCCTGGAAGGCAGGGATGATCTGCGGCCCAATCTCCTGGAAGGCAGGGATAATCTGGGACCACATCTCCTGGAAGGCAGGGATGATCTGGGACCACATCTCCTGGAAGGCAGGGATGATCTGGGACCACATCTTCTGGAAGGCAGGGATGATCTGGGACCATATCTCCTTGAAGGTAGGCATGATCTGTGGCCCCATCTCCTGGAAGGCAGGGATGATCGGGGGCCTCATCTCATGGAAGGCAGGGATGATCTGGGACCACATCTCCTGGAAGGCAAGGATGATCTGGGACCACATCTCCTGAACGGCAGGCATGATCTGTGGCCCCATCTCTTGGAAGGCAGGGATGATCTGGGACCACATGTCCTGGAAGGCAGGGATGATCTGGGGCCACATCTCCTGGAAGGCAGGGATGATCTGTGGCCCCATCTCTTGGAAGGCAGGGATGATCTGGGACCACATCTCCTGGGAGGCAGTGATGATCAGGGGCCACAACTCCTGGAAGGCAGGGATGATCAGGGGCCTTATCTGGAAAGCAGGGATGATCAGGGGCCACAACTCCTGGAAGGCAGGGATGATCTGGGACCACATCTCTTGGGAGACAGGGGTGATCTGGGACCACATCTCCTGGAAGGCAGGGATGATCTGGGACCACATCTATTGGGAGACAGGGGTGATCTGGGACCACATCTCCTGGAAGGCAGGGGTGATCTGGGACCACATCTCCTGGAAGGCAGGGATGATCTGGGACCACATCTCCTGGAAGGCAGGGATGATCTGGGACCACATCTCCTGGAAGGCAGGGATGATCTGGGACCACATCTCCTGGAAGGCAGGGATGATCAGGTGCCACATCTCCTGGAAGGCAGGGATGATCGGGGGCCTCATCTGGAAGGCAGGGATGATCTGGTACCACATCTCCTGGAAGGCAGGGATGATCAGGGGCCACATCTCCTGGACGGCAGGGATGATCGGGGGCCTCATCTGGAAGGCAGGGATGATCTGGGGTCACATCTCCTGGATGGCAGGGATGATCTGGGACCACATCTCCTGGAAGGCAGGGATGATCTGGGACCACATCTCCTGGAAGGCAGGGATGATCTGGGACCACATCTCCTGGAAGGCAGGGATGATCTGGGACCACATCTCCTGGAAGGCAGGGATAATCTGGGACCACATCTCCTGGAAGGCAGGGATGATCTGGGACCACATCTCCTGGAAGGCAGGGATGATCTGGGACCACATCTTCTGGAAGGCAGGGATGAACTGGGACAACATCTCCTTGAAGGTAGGCATGATCTGTGGCCCCATCTCCTGGAAGGCAGGGATGATCGGGGGCCTCATCTCATGGAAGGCAGGGATCATCTGGGACCACATCTCCTGGAAGGCAAGGATGATCTGGGACCACATCTCCTGAACGGCAGGCATGATCTGTGGCCCCATCTCTTGGAAGGCAGGGATGATCTGGGACCACATGTCCTGGAAGGCAGGGATGATCTGGGGCCACATCTCCTGGAAGGCAGGGATGATCTGTGGCCCCATCTCTTGGAAGGCAGGGATGATCTGGGACCACATCTCCTGGGAGGCAGTGATGATCCGGGGCCACAACTCCTGGAAGGCAGGGATGATCAGGGGCCTTATCTGGAAAGCAGGGTTGATCAGGGGCCACAACTCCTGGAAGGCAGGGATGATCTGGGACCACATCTCTTGGGAGACAGGGGTGATCTGGGACCACATCTCCTGGAAGGCAGGGATGATCTGGGGCCTCATCTGGAAGGCAGGGATGATCTGTGACCACATCTCCTGGAAGGCATGGATGATCAGGTGCCACATCTCCTGGAAGGCAGGGATGATCGGGGGCCTCATCTGGAAGGCAGGGATGATCTGGGGTCACATCTCCTGGACGGCAGGGATGATCGGGGGCCTCATCTCATGGAAGGCAGGGATCATCTGGGACCACATCTCCTGGAAGGCAAGGATGATCTGGGACCACATCTCCTGAACGGCAGGCATGATCTGTGGCCCCATCTCTTGGAAGGCAGGGATGATCTGGGACCACATGTCCTGGAAGGCAGGGATGATCTGGGCCACATCTCCTGGAAGGCAGGGATGATCTGTGGCCCCATCTCTTGGAAGGCAGGGATGATCTGGGACCACATCTCCTGGGAGGCAGTGATGATCCGGGGCCACAACTCCTGGAAGGCAGGGATGATCAGGGGCCTTATCTGGAAAGCAGGGTTGATCAGGGGCCACAACTCCTGGAAGGCAGGGATGATCTGGGACCACATCTCCTGGAAGGCAGGGATGATCTGGGGCCTCATCTGGAAGGCAGGGTTGATCTGTGACCACATCTCCTGGAAGGCAGGGATGATCAGGTGCCACATCTCCTGGAAGGCAGGGATGATCGGGGGCCTCATCTGGAAGGCAGGGATGATCTGGGGTCACATCTCCTGGACGGCAGGGATGATCTGGGACCACATCTCCTGGAAGGCAGGGATGATCTGGGACCACATCTCCTGGAAGGCAGGGATGATCTGGGACCACATCTCCTGGAAGGCAGGGATGATCTGGGACCACATCTCCTGGAAGGCAGGGATGATCTGGGACCACATCTCCTGAAAGGCAGGGATGATCGGGGGCCTCATCTGGAAGGCAGGGATGATCTGGGACCACATCTCCTGGAAGGCAGGGATGATTGGGGGCCTCATCTGGAAGGCAGGGATGATAGGGGACCACATCTCCTGGAAGGCAGGGATGATCAGGGGCCTCATCTGGAAGGCAGGGATGATAGGGGACCACATCTCCTGGAAGGCAGAGATTATCTGTTTCAGTTGGTACATTATGTCCCACACTGGCTCCAATCACTGAACAGATCTGGGAGGACATCTCCTGATTGGAGGAGAGTTTGTGGATCCAGTGGGGATCGGCCATATTACATCTTATAATGTACAGGACACGTTCCTGCTGTCTGGTGACTTTCTGTGACACACAGAGGAAGTCGGTGAAATCAGTGCCGGGGGGCCGGAAACCTGTCATGAGAAAACCACTGAGGCCGACCTTCGTCTGATAATGATTGGCTGTGATGTTGATCCTCAGGTCTCCCCTCCTCCAGTCACTGACCCGGGAGGTGTGAAGACCCGGACTTCTTCTTGTATGGAATACGTGATCTCATTTAATATGGTGTCTAGTGGGGGGGGCTGCCCCATATCTGGGGGGTTGCAATATAAAATATGAGTTGCTGAATCTTTTTTATCATTTTAGGGGATTGTTACCCCATTAACATTTTTTAATGAATTCATAATAAAGTTACACATTTCAAGAATATAAATGTATTGCTGTATTATTCTGACAGAAGGATTCAACACCTTTTAAAATCCCTTTTTTTTCTTTAAAATGTTTCTTTAATAGTTATCACTGACCGTCCAATAGAAGACCTCCTTTCATGGTGTGAGCTCCGCCTGTCTGCTGGCCGTCTCTTACCACAACTTCCCGGATTCCCAGCATGCTTCGCAGCTTCTCCTCCATTTTTAAGGACTACATTTCCTATGGTACCATGCTGATTCCTGTACTTACCCCGCCTCCTGAGACTCCTCCCCCTCAGAAGGCAAGCTCTGTGAAATGTGTGACAGAGCAGTGCCTACTTACAGGGCTTAGTGACTCCGTGTCACAGAATTCCAGGAAGTCAATATGTGGGATCTCCTTCAGAGCGATAGTAGGAGACGGCGTCCTGTTTATAGGCTGGGGGTGATGGTCCCTATATATAGGATGGGGGTGATTATAACTGTATTCAGGATAAGAGTTATGGTCCCTTTATTTAGAAAAAAAATGATGGTCCCCATCTTTAGGATGAGGGTGATGGTCCCTGTATATAGGATGGGGGTGATGGTTCCTGTCTTTAGGATGAGGGTGATGGTCCCTGTCTTTAGGATGAGGGTGATGGTCCCCGTATTTAGGATGAGGGTGATGGTCCCCGTCTTTAGGATGAGGGTGATGGTCCCCGTCTTTGGGATGAGGGTGATGGTCCCCGTCTTTGGGATGAGGGTGATGGTTCCCGTCTTTGGGATGAGGGTGATGGTCCCCGTCTTTGGGATGAGGGTGATGGTCCC
This sequence comes from Rana muscosa, assembly GCA_029206835.1. Classification (NCBI taxonomy): domain Eukaryota; kingdom Metazoa; phylum Chordata; class Amphibia; order Anura; family Ranidae; genus Rana; species Rana muscosa. Next base: position 10,508,385 of record CM055120.1, read on the forward strand.
CGTCTTTAGGATGAGGGTGATGGTCCCCGTATTTAGGATAAGGGTGATGGTCCCCGTATTTAAGATGAGGGTGATGGTCCCCGTCTTTAGGATGAGGGTGATGGTCCCCGTCTTTGGGATGAGGGTGATGGTCCCCGTCTTTGGGATGAGGGTGATGGTCCCCGTATTTAGGATGAGGGTGATGGTCCCCGTCTTTAGGATGAGGGTGATGGTCCCCGTCTTTAGGATGAGGGTGATGGTCCCCGTCTTTGGGATGAGGGTGATGGTCCCCGTCTTTGGGATGAGGGTGATGGTCTCCGTCTTTGGGATGAGGGTGATGGTCCCCATCTTTGGGATGAGGGTGATGGTCCCCGTATTTAGGATGAGGGTGATGGTCCCCGTCTTTAGGATGAGGATGATGGTCCCCGTCTTTAGGATGAGGGTGATGGTCCCTGTCTTTGGGATGAGGGTGATGGTCCCCGTCTTTGGGATGAGGGTGATGGTCTCCGTCTTTGGGATGAGGGTGATGGTCCCCGTCTTTGGGATGAGGGTGATGGTCCCCGTCTTTAGGATGAGGGTGATGGTCCCCGTCTTTAGGATGAGGGTGATGGTCCCCGTCTTTAGGATGAGGAAGATGGTCCCCGTCTTTGGGATGAGGGTAATGGTACCTGTCTTTAGGATGAGGATGATGGTCCCCATATTTAGGATGAGGGTGATGGTCCCCGTCTTTGGGATGAGGGTGATGGTCCCCGTCTTTGGGATGAGGGTGATGGTCCCCGTCTTTGGGATGAGGGTGATGGTCCCCATATTTAGGATGAGGGAGATGGTCCCCGTCTTTGGGATGAGGGTGATGGTCCCCGTCTTTGGGATGAGGGTGATGGTCCCCGTCTTTAGGATGAGGGAGATGGTCCCTGTCTTTAGGATGAGGGTGATGGTCCCCGTCTTTAGGATGAGGGTGATGGTCCCCGTCTTTAGGATGAGGGTGATGGTCCCCGTCTTTAGGATGAGGGAGATGGTCCCTGTCTTTAGGATGAGGGTGATGGTCCCCGTCTTTAGGATGAGGGTGATGGTCCCCGTCTTTAGGATTAGGGTGATGGTCCCTGTCTTTAGGATGAGGGTGATGGTCCTCGTCTTTAGGATGAGGGTGATGGTCCCCGTCTTTAGGGTGAGGGTGATGGTCCCCGTCTTTAGGATTAGGGTGATGGTCCCCGTCTTTAGGATGCGGGTCCCATGTTGGGTTTTCAGGTATTACTAGAAGTACTCATCCCTTCTCAGGGACCACCCCAAGGACAGGTAGACAGTTCATATTGGGGGGATCTGTCTCCTGGATTTGTCCCTCCCCCGCCCAGATTCCCCCGATAGGAACTATTCTGTATATTCCCCATTTCCCCCTTCCACCTAAATCTCCACATCACCCAATAAAGGGACAATGCGGGGGAAAGGGGGGATGGGCAGCTGTTACCATGGCAACTATTAACAAGAAATATACATGCTGTCATAGGAACAAGAAAGAGTTAACCGACGGAACACAACCTGTTGGTGAGACGAATGTTCCTCGTCATCCGCCCCACTGGGGTCACCCCAATATTACCCACATTCATCCCCTATCACCCCAATATTACCCTGATTCATCCTGTCACCCCAATATTAACCTGATTCATCCTTTCACCCCAATATTACCTGAATTCATCCTCTATCACGCCAATATTACCCTGATTCATCCTGTCACCCCAATATTACCCACATTCATCCCCTATCACCCCAATATCACCTAAATTCATCCTCTATCACCCCAATATTACCCAGACTCATCCTCTATCACCCCAATATTACCTGAATTCATCCTCCATCACCCCAATATTACCCTGATTTATCCTCTGTCACCCCAATATTACCTGAATTCATCCTTTATCAGCCCATTATTACCCTGATTGATTCTCTATCACCCCAATATTACCTGAAATCATCCTCTGTCATCCCAATCTTATCCTCTATAATTCCAGTATTAGCCAGGCTCATCCTCTGACACCCCAATACTACCTTGATTCATCATCTGTCACCCCAATATTACCCCTCCCCCCAGCTCCACCCCCCCTATATACAGACCATAAGGACATATTGCTGTGACTGGGGGTAACAAGAGGAATTCACCACCATCAACAAACACAAAGACTTACTGAGCAGCAGACAGAAGGATCCAGGCAGCAGACAGATCCCGAGGACCCCAGGGCCCCATCCCTGAATCCAGGGGCCACACGATGAAAACTCCAATGTCTACTTCCTCCTGCTTCTAGGGGGTCAGCCTCCAACAGGGGTATATGAGGGATCAGCCTCCAACAGGGGTATATGAGGGGTCAGCCTCCAACAGGGATATATGAGGGATCAGCCTCCAACAGGGGTATATTGTGATCAATGTCCAGCAAAGAATATGTCTCTAGTAGTAGGATATCAGGGATCAGCCTCCTGTAGTGGGGTATAAGCCTGGGGTATTAGCCTCCTGTAGTGGGGTATAAGGGATCAGCCTCCAGTAGTGGGGTATCAGGGATGAGCCTCCTGTAGTAAGATATAAGAGAACAGCCTCCAGTAGTGGGGTATCAGGGAACAGCCACCAGTAGTGAGGTATCGGGGAATAGCCTCCTGTAGTGGGGTATCAGCCTCCTGTAGTGGGGTATCAGGGATCAGCCTCCTAAGGGATCAGCCGCCTGTAGTAGGATATAAAGGATCAGCCTCCAGTAGTGGGGTATCAGCCTCCAGTAGTGGGGTATCAGGGATCAGCCTCCAGTAGTGGGGTATCAGGGATCAGCCTCCAGTAGTGGGGTATCAGCCTCCAGTAGTGGGGTATCAGCCTCCAGTAGTGGAGTATCAGGGATCAGCCTCCAGTAGTGGGGTATCAGGGATCAGCCTCCAGTAGTGGGGTATCAGGGATCAGCCTCCAGCAGGGGTATATGTAGAGCTTCAGTCTGCAGCAGGAGAATGTTGGGGTTCAGCCTCCAGCATGGTGTATGAGGATCTGACTTCAAGGTGAGAAGACCCCAGAAGATGAGGAGCCCCCAGAAGGTGAAGAGCCCCCAGAAGATGAAGAACCCCCAGCAGGTGAAGAGCCCCCAGAAGATGAAGAGCCCCCAGAAGATGAGGAGCTCCTGCACCGACTCCCTCTGCTCTCTCCTGATGTCTCTGCTCAGCTCAGTGCTGTCCGCCCATGTGGTGCTGAAGTTATGCAGCCAGTAGACAGCAGGGGGCGCCCAAGTCCTCAGCTCAGCATTACTTGGAATTCCAGGTACAGAAGCATTCTTCACTGTGGGGGGACATTGGGGGGATATATTGGGGGTAAAAGGAGAGGACATGGACCTCCCTGAAATCTATCTGCCTGACCCAGTCATAACCAATCCTCTGCACCGTCCCCATAGCATTAACCCTTCCCATAGTCAGAATTAACCCTTTCATGAGCAGCCAGATAACATCAGTACATGTATGAGAGTAGTGTGCCTCCCTGGCCACATAGAAATATTACTCCCCATCTCTTGGGTGCTGTCCCACCATTGGGAGGCACTCAGTGTTTCCAACCTACGGTCCACTCCAGTCAAAACAGCACCAACAGTCCCACTCCCGGCTTGCCTTGCTCCCATACCGCAGACGGGCACATGGGGCTCCGGCCACTCCGCCACCCAAACACACTGTAGCAGGCACTCAGATAGTCTCTGCAGGCTCCGGACCAGAACTGCGCATGTGCAGTGCTGAACTGAGCATCACAACCATATTTTTAACTGGCAACCCTTTCCTTTTACTGGCAGGTGAAAAATGCCTGTTGTTTACTGGTGGTTGGCAACACTGGAGGCACTGACCATGAAAACATCAATTCAGGGCAGCTGTGGGGTAGGCATTGGTTATGAATTGGTTAATTCTATACAGCCATGGGGTAGCATCGGCTATGAATGTGTTAATTATGTCTAACCATGGGGGTAGCACCAGTATTGAATGGGTTAATTCTTTTCAGTCATTGTATCTGTTGTAAAAGGGTTAATTCTGTCCAGCCGTAAGCACTTGTCATGAATTGATTTAATTCTATCCAGCCATTGGAGCAGCACTGGTCATGAATGGGTTAATTCTATCCATCCATAAGAAAGCATTGGTCATGAATTGGTTAATTCTATCCAGTCATGGGGGAAGCACCAGTCGTGAATGGGTTAATTCTATCCAGCCATTGGGTAGCACTGGTCATGAATGGGTTAAATCTAACCAGCCATGGGGGAAGCACCAGTCATGAATGGGTTAATTCTATCCAGCCATGGGGCAGCACTGGTCATGAATGGGTTAAATCTAACCAGCCATGGGGGAAGCACCAGTCATGAATGGGTTAATTCTATCCAGCCATGGGGCAGCACTGGTCATGAATGGGTTAATTCTAACCAGCCATGAATAAGTTAATTGTATCCAGCCGTAAGCCCTGGTCATGAATGGGTTAATTCTATCCAGCCTTGGAGGAAGCACCGGTCATGAATGGGTTAATTCTATCCAGCCTTGGAGGAAGCACCAGTCATGAATGGGTTAATTCTACGCAGTCACTGTGGAAGCAGCGGTCTGTGTGGTCATGAATGAGTTAGTCTGATCCCACTGGATGGAATTAACCCCTCGATGACCTCTGGCTCCCCACGGTAAAGCAGATTTAACCCCTTCATGACCAGTACCCCCCTCTATACCTGGACAGAACTAGCCCATTCCCGTTGCCCACCCTTAGCTGGAGGCAAATTAACCCATTCATGGCTAGCACCTTCCCACAATTGGATAAAATTAACATGTACAGGACCAGTGTATTCCTATTTAAATAGAATTAACCCACTCATGACTGGTGCTCCCCTATTGCTGTAAAAAGTTAACCCTTTCATCACTATTGGCTCCCTATGGCTGGATATCATTAACCCTTGTATGACCAGTGCCTCTGCACAGCTGGATTGCATTAACCCATTCATGACCTGTGCCTTCCCAATGGACGACAGAATTAACCCTTCCATGACCAAATCTACCCTATGGCTTGAGAGATTGAGCCCATTTATAAGCCTACCGACAGCTGCCCAGACTTAACATGCTCATGACCAGTGCCTCCTCATAGCTAGACCGAAATCATTTATTTTTGACCAGCCCCACACCCCACCCCCAGATGGATTTAACAGATTCATTCCCATTGGTGCCCCACAGCTGGGTACCATTAACCCCTTCATGACCAGGGCCTACTTAGAGTTGGTCAGATTTAATTAATCTATGACCAGAGCTTCTTGGCTCTGTCACCCATATAGAAACATCTTTGACCTACGCGTTTCAGCCAATACTTGGATCTGGTTACTGTTATCTTAGGAAAGCGCCCCTCATCCAATCGCAGTCTGTCTTGACCTTCAGAGTCCTGAATACAGACCAATCAAAAACATTACTGCTCCTTCCACCCCTCACAGGAGCCTAATGAAGGTTTAGAACAGTAAAAGTTCCTCCTGTCCACCAGCTCCGGGTATCCAAGAAGTCTGCAGTCTCATTCTTGTGGGATTTTCTAGGATGTGAAGCCCAGCACTCATGTCCAGTGGTGATACCCAGCGTTGAAGCCCAGAGGTGATGTTCAGCAATGAAGTCCAGCGTTGGTGTCCAACAATGAAGTCAAGCAAGGAAGGCCAGAGGTGATGTCCAGCATAGAAATCCCAGCACTGAAGCCCAGTGGTGATGGCCAGCGGTGAAGCCCAGCAGTGATGTTCAGCAATGAAGTCCAGTGGCAAAGCCCAGTAGTGAAGTCCAGAAGTGATGTCCAGCAATGAAGCCCAGCTGTGATTGCCAGTGGTGATGTCCAGCAATGAAGCACAGCGATGATGTTCAGCAATGAAGTCATATGGTGATGTCCCACTGTGATGTCTAGCAATGAAGCCCAGAGGTGAAGGCCAGTGGTGATGTCCAGCAATGAAGTCCCACGGTAAAGCCCAGAGGTGATGTCCAGCAATAAAGTCATAGGGTGATGGCTAGCAATGAAGCCCAGAGGTGAAGCCCAGAGGTGATGTCCAGCAATAAAGTCATATGGTGATGTCCCGCGGTGATGTCTAGAAATGAAGTCCCACGGTGATGTTCAGCAATGAAGTCCAGCGGTAAAGCCCAGAGGTGATGTCCAGCAATAAAGTCATATGGTGATGTCCCACGGTGATGTCTAGAAATGAAGCCCAGAGGTATAGCCCGGGGTGATGTCCCTCGGTTATGTCCAGCAATAAAGCCCAGAGGTGATGTCCAGCAATAAAGTCATAGGGTGATGTCTAGCAATGAAGCCCAGAGGTGAAGGCCAGTGGTGATGTCCAGCAATGAAGTCCTGCAGTGATGTTCAGCAACGAAGTCCAGCAGGAAAGCCCAGAGGTGATGTCCAGCAATGAAGTACAGCGGTAAAGCCCAGAGGTGATGTCCAGCAATGAAGTCCGGCAGCGATGTCTAGTAGTGAAGTCCTGCGGTGATGTCCAGCAATGAAGTCCAGCGGTAAAGCCCAGAGGTGATGTCCAGTAGTGAAGTCCTGCGGTGATGTCCAGCAGTGAAGTCCATGGCCAGCACCAGCCGTGATGTATTTTTACCTTTTATTTTTCCAATTTTGTTATATTCAGCTGGTGGGAGATATGGTTGGGGGGAGGGGATAGGGTATCCTTGTACTTATTTATCTGCCCCGCTTTAATCAATATACTTCCTACAAAGTGCAGGAAACTGATAACACGTCAGTAAAGATTAGTTGCGCCTCCATCTACCTTTAACCATTTTGGCGCCACAGCATTATTTTTTTATTTTTTTGCACCCATGTAAAATCTGTATGTTTGGCCATATAATTATTTAAACCCCCAGGAAATCCGCCCTACCCCCTTCCTACACCCACCCCCCCCCCCCCCCCCCAACACACACTTTCTGAAAGCAGAGGCCCTGTGGAATAAAAAGATTATAATTCCAATTTTTTATATCACACAATATTTGCACGACTGTTTATCAAACGCATATTTTCAGGAATAACATTTAACCCCAATGTCTCCTCTGCCCTCCAAAGCATCTACCTGGGCAGAGATCTGTTAGATACTCTCTTGGCTGCACCGGCTCTGAAACCAGAAATGATGAAGTCCTTGTTGCTTCCGGTTTCATTTAGTGCAGGGGAGATCAAAGGAACATATGTTCTTCGGTTTGCTCACGCTCTCCTTCCTGAAGCAAATGGCTGTGGTCCTGGGCTCCGGATAGAAGGAGAGCCCCGGAACTATGCGGGGGGTGGTCCAGTGGTGCGGGTGGGGGCTGGGGGACACCACGCCACCCGCACAGTAAAAGTAATCAACGTTTATACAGCTTCTGGGTCACTTTGACTATCCAGACTGGAGGTGGATGATACTACTACTACTACTACTACTACATCTTGGATTCTTCAACCCTCAGGCTGGTTGTCGAGATTCCTATACATTTAGACTGTTGGTGAGTGATCGATTCTTATGTCTTCAGAATGGGTAGTGATGGACTCTTATTTCCTCAGGCTGAGTGGAGATGGACTCTTGTGACTTCAGGCTGAGTGGTATTGGACTCTTAGGACCTCATTCTAGGTTGTGATGAGTTCTTGTGACCTCGGGCTGAGAAGTGATAGATTCTTGTGTCCTCAGGCTGGGTAGTGATGGACTCTTGTAACCTCAAGTTGGGTGATAATGCACTCTTGTGACCTCAGGTTGGGTGATAATGGGTTCTTGTGACCTCAGGCTGAGTGGTGATGGACTCTTGTGACCTCAGGCTGAGTGCTGATAGGTTCTTGTGACCTCAGGCTGAGTGGTGATGGACTCTTGTGACCTCAGGCTGAGTGCTGATAGGTTCTTGTGACCTCAGGCTGAGTGGTGATTGTGACAGGTGTCACTTTGGGCACAGGGTAAGCAAGAAAATAATGGACATTAAGAATATGTCTTGGATTGCTTTAAAATGGGACAGTGATATTTTTCCACAATATTCCCCAGGATATCTGTAAAGAACTATTTACTGTTTGATTATGAACTCAACAGGTTAACTGAAAAGTGACTCCTTCATGATGTTGGGACACATACTGTTAGATGCTAATGTCACCACATCCAGCCCCCACCTGTGTCTGCTAAGATGTCAGATGTGTATTGGGAGACAGTGAGGCTAGCCTAAAGGTCATGTGTCTGAGTCATCACTGTAGTTAATTAGCTCATGTAAATTAGGTCTGGTCAAAGGTGTATTGTCTGAGGAGAATGTAAGAACCTCCTCCCTGTGTGTATAAAACTGGGAGTTTGTCATTAAAGATTGTCAGTCCAGTTGGAAACTTCATACAGAGTGTTTGTCTCATATTTTTGGAAGGATTAATCCTATGGGAAGCGGTCGCCTGACTGTGGAGGATCGGCAGTGGATGTGTGTCCAGAGAGGGAATATCCTAAACGGCGTAACCCCCTTTCATACTTGGGGTGCCGTTACAGTGATGGACTCTTGTGACCTCAGGCTGAGTGGTGATGGACTCTTGTGACCTCAGGTTGGACCTCAGGCTGAGTGGAGATGGGTTCTTGTGACCTCAGGCTGAGCGGAGATGGGTTCTTGTGACCTCAGGCTGAGTGGAGATGGGTTCTTGTGACCTCAGGCTGAGTGGAGATGGGTTCTTGTGACCTTAGGCTGAGTGGAGATGGGTTCTTGTGACCTCAGGCTGAGTGGTGATGGGTTATTGTGACCTCAGGCTGAGTGGTGATGGGTTCTTGTGACCATAGGCTGAGTGGTGATGGACACTTGTGACCTCAGGTTGGGTGATAATGGACTCTTCTCTTGTGACCTCAGGCTGAGTGGTGATAGACTCTTGTGACCCCAGGCTGAGTGGTGATAGGTTATTGTGACCTCAGGCTGAGTGGTGATGGACTCTTGTATCCTCAGGTTGGACCTCAGGTTGGGTGATAATGGGTTCTTGTGACCTCAGGCTGAGTGGTGATGGGTTCTTGCGACCTCAGGCTGAGTGGAGATGGGTTCTTGTGACCTCAGGCTGAGCGGAGATGGGTTCTTGTGACCTCAGGCTGAGCGGAGATGGGTTCTTGTGACCTCAGGCTGAGTGGAGATGGGTTCTTCTGACCTCAGGCTGAGTGGAGATGGGTTCTTGTGACCTCAGGCTGAGTGGAGATGGGTTCTTGTGACCTCAGGCTGAGTGGAGATGGGTTCTTGTGACCTCAGGCTGAGTGGTGATGGGTTATTGTGACCTCAGGCTGAGTGGTGATGGGTTCTTGTGACCTCAGGCTGAGTGGTGATGGACACTTGTGACCTCAGGTTGGGTGATAATGGACTCTTCTCTTGTGACCTCAGGCTGAGTGGTGATGGACTCTTGTGACCCCAGGCTGAGTGGTGATAGGTTATTGTGACCTTAGGCTGAGTGGTGATGGACTCTTGTATCCTCAGGTTGGGCGATAATGGACTCTTGTGACCTCAGGTTGGACCTCAGGTTGGGTGATAATGGGTTCTTGTGACCTCAGGCTGAGTGGTGATGGGTTCTTGTGACCTCAGGCTGTGTGGAGATGGGTTCTTGTGACCTCAGGCTGAGCGGAAATGGGTTCTTGTGACCTCAGGCTGAGCGGAGATGGGTTCTTGTGACCTCAGGCTGAGCGGTGATGGGTTCTTGTGACCTCAGGCTGAGCAGTGATGGGTTCTTGTGACCTCAGGCTGAGTGGTGATGGGTTCTTGTGACCTCAGGCTGGGTTGGTGATGGGTTCTTGTGACCTCAGGCTGGGTTGGTGATGGGTTCTTGTGACCTCAGGCTGGGTTGGTGATGGGTTTTTGTGACCTCAGGCTGGGTGGTGATGGGTTCTTGTGACCTCAGGCTGGCTTGGTGATGGGTTCTTGTGACCTCAGGCTGGCTTGGTGATGGGTTCTTGTGACCTCAGGCTGGCTTGGTGATGGGTTCTTGTGACCTCAGGCTGGCTTGGTGATGGGTTCTTGTGACCTCAGGCTGGCTTGGTGATGGGTTCTTGTGACCTCAGGCTGGGTTGGTGATGGGTTCTTGTGACCTCAGGCTGGGTTGGTGATGGGTTCTTGTGACCTCAGGCTGGGTGGTGATGGGTTCTTGTGACATCAGGCTGGGTTAGTGATGGGTTCTTGTGACCTAAGGCTGGGTTGGTGATGGGTTCTTGTGACCTCAGGCTGGGTTGGTGATGGATTCTTGTGACCTCAGGCTGGGTTGGTGATGGGTTCTTGTGACCTCAGGCTGGGTTACTGATGGGTTCTTGTGACATCAGGCTGGGTTACTGATGGGTTCTTGTGCCATCAGGCTCACAGTTATGAGACTCCTGTGCCATTAGGCTGGTTGGTGAAGGACTCTTTGCGGGTAGTTATGTAACTCTTGTACCCTTAGGTAGGCAGGATTGCTGCTGCTGCTGTGATTTGGAAATCAGATCTGGGGTGCTGGATGAAAAAAGAAGACACAATAAAATTGATAGACATCGTTACTTAATACATAAAAACAGACCAACAGCCATATGGGTACAGATACTGAAGTCCATGGAAGTAGACCTCAAGCTCAGTCCTTACTTTCCCTTCTAAGTCATTCATGTATAAGACGTATACAGATAATGAAGTCCCAACATACTTGTTACAGGTCAGTGAATCACTGACACCAGACATCTGCAGTCCTAAAGAAGATGGCAATGGCCTTCTGTGTTCATTTATTTTAACAAAATGAGATCAGAGTCCAATAACCAACAGCAACCAATCAGAACGCAGTATGCACAGATGGGCCGAAGTAAAGTTCCTTCCTATTGGTTATGGCTTACTGCACTTTCACAGTTGAATGACTTGCATTGGTCTCAAGGGTCTGCAGGATGTAAGGTCGGCATTCTCACCTGTCCTGTGTGGAGGAAGGACCGTCCGCCTGTCCTGGAGGCAAATCCTTCATCTCATTCGCTACATCTGGAAGAGAATAGTAATGACATCATTCCATACAGCTCATACTACGATAGTACATAACACAGCGACTACAAACTGACCACAAAACCAGGACAGACGTGACAAGTCTTCTGCTGAGCAGATTTGTAACAGATCGTAAGATATAAATAATCTGCAAATATTTCTGTGTTATGAGCTGCTGAGATCTGTCACAACATGGAAATACCGACAGACATTTCCTATCACACCCCCCACAACCACCTCGCCCACACACCATCCAACAACGTGAGAGCTCTGCCGCCTCCACATATGTGTAGACATGAGCAGGTGATCAAAGTGCTGCTTACAAAAGCCAATCAGATTCCAGATGTCAGTATTGCATGCAGGATGAAGAAGAAAGGTAACACCTGATTGGTTGCCAGGAAGGATTGCTGAAGGATGGAAGTCTGGAATGGGAGGGATGGACGTCTGGAATGGGAAGGAGAGAGGTCTGGGATGGGGGGATGGAAGTCTGGGATGGGAAGGAGCGAGACCTGGGATGGAAAGAATGGGAGTTTGTGATGGGAAGGATGGGAGTCTGTGATGGGAAGGATGGGAGTCTGTGATGGGAAGGATGGGAGTCTGTGATGGGAAGGATGGGAGTCTGTGATGGGAAGGAGTGGAGTCTGTGATGGGAAGGAGTGGAGTCTGTGATGGGAAGGAGTGGAGTCTGTGATGGGAAGGATGGGAGTCTGTGATGGGAAGGATGGGAGTCTGTGATGGGAAGGATGAAAGGCTGGGATGGGAAGGATGAAAGGCTGGGATGGGAAGGAGTAAGGTCTGGGATGGGAAGAATTGAAGTTTGAAATGCGAAGGATGGAAGTCTGGAATGGGAAGGATGGAAGTCTGGAATGGGAAGAATAGAAGTCTGACATGGCAAGGATAGAAGTCTGACATGGGAAGGATAGAAGTCTGACATGGGAAAGATGGAAGGCTGGGATGGGAAGGAGAGAGGTCTGGGATGGGAAGGAGAGAGGTCTGGGATGGGAGGGATGGAAGTCTGGGATGCGAAGGAGCAAGACCTGGGATGGGAAGGATGGGAAGGATAGAAGTCTGGCCTGGGAAGGAGTGGAGTCTGGGATGGGAAGGATGGAGGTCTAGGATGGTGGTCTGGCATGGGAAGGATAGAATTCTGGCATGGGAAAGATGAAAGGCTGGGATGGGAAGGAGTAAGGTCTGGGATGGGAAGAATTTAAGTTTGAAATGGGAAGGATGGAAGTCTGGAATGGGAAGGATTGAAGTCTGACACGGGAAGGATAGAAGTCTGACACGGGAAGGATAGAAGTCTGACACGGGAAGGATAGAAGTCTGACATGGGTAGGATAGAAGTCTGACATGGGAAGGATTGAAGTCTGACATGGGAAGGATTGAAGTCTGACATGGGAAGGATTGAAGTCTGACATGGGAAGGATGGAAGTCTGGAATGGGAAGGATAGAAGTCTGACATGGGAAGGATTGAAGTCTGACATGGGAAGGATAGAAGTCTGACATGGGAAGGATAGAAGTCTGACATGGGAAGGATAGAAGTCTGACATGGGAAGGATAGAAATCTGACATGGGAAGGATAGAAATCTGACATGGGAAGGATAGAAGTCTGGAATGGGAAGGATAGAAGTCTGACATGGGAAAGATGGAAGACTGGGATGGGAAGGTGGGAGGTCTGGGATGGGAAGGATGAAAGTCTGAAATGGGAAAGTTGGAAGTCTGAAATGGGAAGGATGAAAGTCTGGAATGGAAGGCTGAAGGTCTGGGATGAAAAGGATGGATTGAAGTCTGAAATGGGAAGGATGGACGTCTGGGATTGGAAGGATCGAAGCCTGGGATGGGAAGGATGGACTTATAGCATGGGAAGGATAGAAGTCTGGCATTGGAAAGATGAACGGCTGGGATGGGAAGGAGTAAGGTCTGGGATGGGAAGAATTGAAGTTTGAAATGGGAAGGATGGAAGTCTGGAATGGGAAGGATGGAAGTCTGGAATGGGAAGGATGGAAGTCTGACATGGGAAGGATAGAAGTCAGACATGGGAAAGATGGAAGGCTGGGATGGGAAGGAGTGGAGTCTGTGATGGGAAGGAGTGAAGTCTGTGATGGGAAGGAGTGGAGTCTGTGATGGGAAGGAGTGGAGTCTGTGATGGGAAGGAGTGGAGTCTGTGATGGGAAGGAGTGGAGTCTGTGATGGGAAGTATAGAAGTCTGGCCTGGGAAGGAGTGGAGTCTGGGATGGGAAGGATGGATGTGTAGGATGGAGGTCTGGCATGGGAAGGATAGAAGTCTGGCATGGGAAAGATGAAAGCCTGGGATGGGAAGGAGTAAGGTCTGGGATGGGAAGAATTTAAGTTTGAAATGGGAAGGATGGAAGTCTGGAATGGGAAGGATAGAAGTCTGACATGGGAAGGATTGAAGTCTGACACGGGAAGGATAGAAGTCTGACATGGGAAGGATAGAAGTCTGACATGGGAAGGATAGAAGTCTGGCATGGGAAGGATAGAAGTCTGACATGGGAAGGATAGAAGTCTGACATGGGAAGGATAGAAGTCTGACATGGGAAGGATAGAAGTCTGACATGGGAAGGATAGAAGTCTGACATGGGAAAGATGGAAGGCTAGGATGGGAAGGAGAGAGGTCTGGGATTGGAGGGATGGAAGTCTGGGATGGGAAGGAGCGAGACCTGGGATGGGAAGGATGGGAGTATGTGATGGGAAGGATAGAAATCTGGCATGGGAAGTATAGAAGTCTGGCCTGGGAAGGAGTGGAGTCTGGGATGGGAAGGATGGATGTGTAGGATGGAGGTCTGGCATGGGAAGGATAGAAGTCTGGCATGGGAAAGATGAAAGCCTGGGATGGGAAGGAGTAAGGTCTGGGATGGGAAGAATTTAAGTTTGAAATGGGAAGGATGAAAGTCTGGAATGGGAAGGATAGAAGTCTGACATGGGAAGGATTGAAGTCTGACACGGGAAGGATTGAAGTCTGACACGGGAAGGATTGAAGTCTGACACGGGAAGGATAGAAGTCTGACATGGGAAGGATAGAAGTCTGACATGGGAAGGATAGAAGTCTAACATGGGAAGGATTGAAGTCTGACATGGGAAGGATTGAAGTCTGACATGGGAAGGATTGAAGTCTGACATGGGAAGGATAGAAGTCTGGAATGGGAAGGATAGAAGTCTGACATGGGAAGGATTGAAGTCTGACATGGGAAGGATAGAAGTCTGACATGGGAAGGATAGAAGTCTGACATGGGAAGGATAGAAGTCTGACATGGGAAGGATAGAAGTCTGACATGGGAAGGATAGAAATCTGACATGGGAAGGATAGATATCTGACATGGGAAGGATAGAAGTCTGACATGGGAAGGATTGAAGTCTGACACGGGAAGGATAGAAGTCTGACACGGGAAGGATAGAAGTCTGACACAGGAAGGATAGAAGTCTGACACGGGAAGGATAGAAGTCTGACACGGGAAGGATAGAAGTCTAACATGGGAAGGATTGAAGTCTGACATGGGAAGGATTGAAGTCTGACATGGGAAGGATTGAAGTCTGACATGGGAAGGATGGAAGTCTGGAATGGGAAGGATAGAAGTCTGACATGGGAAGGATTGAAGTCTGACATGGGAAGGATAGAAGTCTGACATGGGAAGGATAGAAGTCTGACATGGGAAGGATAAAAGTCTGACATGGGAAGGATAGAAGTCTGACATGGGAAGGATAGAAGTCTGACATGGGAAGGATAGAAATCTGACATGGGAAGGATAGAAGTCTGGAATGGGAAGGATAGAAGTCTGACATGGGAAAGATGGAAGACTGGGATGGGAAGGATGAAAGTCTGAAATGGGAAGGATGAAAGTCTGGAATGGAAGGCTGAAGGTCTGGGATGAAAAGGATGGATTGAAGTCTGAAATGGGAAGGATGGACGTCTGGGATTGGAAGGATCGAAGCCTGGGATGGAAAGGATGGACTTATGGCATGGGAAGGATAGAAGTCTGGCATTGGAAAGATGAACGGCTGGGATGGGAAGGAGTAAGGTCTGGGATGGGAAGAATTGAAGTTTGAAATGGGAAGGATGGAAGTCTGGAATGGGAAGGATGGAAGTCTGACATGGGAAGGATAGAAGTCTGACATGGGAAGGATAGAAGTCTGACATGGGAAGGATAGAAGTCTGACATGGGAAGGAGTGGAGTCTGTGATGGGAAGGAGTGGAGTCTGTGATGGGAAGGAGTGAAGTCTGTGATGGGAAGGAGTGGAGTCTGTGATGGGAAGGAGTGAAGTCTGGCCTGGGAAGGAGTGGAGTCTGGGATGGGAAGGATGGATGTGTAGGATGGAGGTCTGTCATGGGAAGGATAGAAGTCTGGCATGGGAAAGATGAAAGCCTGGAATGGGAAGGAGTAAGGTCTGGGATGGGAAGAATTTAAGTTTGAAATGGGAAGGATGGAAGTCTGGAATGGGAAGGATAGAAGTCTGACATGGGAAGGATATAAGTCTGACATGGGAAGGATAGAAGTCTGACATGGGAAGGATAGAAGTCTGACATGGGAAGGATAGAAGTCTGACATGGGAAGGATAGAAGTCTGACATGGGAAGGATAGAAGTCTGACATGGGAAGGATAGAAGTCTGACATGGGAAGGAAGAAGTCTGACATGGGAAGGATAGAAGTCTGGAATGGGAAGGATAGAAGTCTGACATGGGAAGGATTGAAGTCTGACATGGGAAGGATAGAAGTCTGGAATGGGAAGGATAGAAGTCTGGAATGGGAAGGATAGAAGTCTGACATGGGAAGGATAGAAGTCTGACATGGGAAGGATAGAAGTCTGACATGGGAAGGATAGAAGTCTGACATGGGAAGGATAGAAGTCTGACATGGGAAGGATAGAAATCTGACATGGGAAGGATAGAAGTCTGGAATGGGAAGGATAGAAGTCTGACATGGGAAAGATGGAAGACTGGGATGGGAAGGATGAAAGTCTGAAATGGGAAGGTTGGAAGTCTCAAATGGGAAGGATGAAAGTCTGGAATGGAAGGCTGAAGGTCTGGGATGAAAAGGATGGATTGAAGTCTGAAATGGGAAGGATGGACGTCTGGGATCGGAAGGATAGAAGCCTGGGATGGGAAGGATGGACTTATGGGATGGGAAGGATAGAAGTCTGGGATGGGAAGAATGGAAGTCTGGAATGGAAGGATAGAGGACTGAGAAAGGATGGAAGTCTGGTATGGGAAGGATGGAGGTCTGGGATAGGAAGGATGGAAGTCTGGTATGGGAAGGATGGAGGTTTGGGATGGGAAAGAGCGATCCCCCCAGTACACCCCCCTCCCCTCCCCCCAACAGCAACTGAGCAACCCCCTCCCCCACTACACACCTCATGAGTAAGCATCAATATGTGATGTGAAACGCGTCAGCCACCCACCCCTGTATGACTACAGTCTGTTTTTTTGCTTGTTTTGGACTTATGGATTAATTTTGGATTTTTTCAACCAATTTTTTGAACAATAAATTGTTAATACAGAGTGCGGCAGTCCAGGGCTCTTTCCTTTTCCCTTTGTGCACTGGGTCAAATCATTTGGGGGGGGGGGAGGGGGGGTTATGGTGTGGGGTCGTTTTTCAGGGGTTGGGCTTGGCCCCCTAGTTCCAGTGAAGGGAAATTTAAAGGCGGCAGCATACCAAGACATTTTGGACAATTTCATGCTCCCAACTTTGTGGGAGGAGTTTAGGGGACGGCCCCTTCCTGTTCCAACATGACTGCGCACCAGTGCACAAAGCAAGGTCCATAAAGACATGGATGAGCGAGTTTGGGGTTAAGAAAGTTGACTGGCCTGCACAGTCCTGAGCTCAACCTGATAGAACACCTTTAGGATTAATTAGAGCAGGGACTGTGAGCCAGACCTTCTCGTCCAACATCAGTGCCTGACCTCACAAATGCTCTTCTGGAAGAATGGTCAAACATTCCTATAGACACCCTCCTAAACCTTGTGGATGGCCTTCCCAGAAGAGTTGAAGCTGTTATAGCTGCAAAGGGCGGGGCCAACTCAATATTGAACCCTCCGGACTAAGACTGGGATGCCATTAAAGTTCATGTGTGCGTGTAAAGGCAGGCGTCCCAATACTTTTGACAATATAGTGTATGTTGAGGTGCAGTCACCTCATCTAAGAAAGGATCACCGACATTTATATTTTCTGACAATCATCTACAGTACTAGGATTTATAAATGGCAGCACAGCGGACGGATCACCGCAATATCTGGGGCTATAGGGATGAGCTTCGTGTTCGAGTCGAACATACGTTCGACTCGAACATTGGCTGTTCGATCGTTCGACGAAGATCGAACGATTTGGGCCGTTCGCGCCAAATTCGAGTGACGCGAACGGCCCACAATGCACTACGCCATCGCAGTGTCATCCAGGCGCTGTGATTGGCCAAGCATGCACTGTGACCCCGCATGCTTGGCCAATCACAGCGCCGGCAGCGAGGAGAGCAATGATTGGCCACAGGCAGGATGCCTGTGGCCAATTATTGCTGAGGGTGTTTAGTACACGCCCCACACTATAAAAGGCCGCCAGCACGGCGGCCTAGTGTAGTGTGTTCCGGAGCAGGGATAGAGTAGCATAGGCAGGGACAGTGACTGTTATTTCTTTCTTGCTTAACCTGGATTCCTTTAGTTTAGGGAAAGAGAAGGATAGGTAGGGAGAGTGTCAGTGTGTTTTGTGCTTCTGCTATAGTGTGCTTAAAAAAAACATTTATTCTAGGGACAGAAAACTCTAGGTAGGGACAGTGTCAGTTTCTTTCACTCTGCAAGTCCTTGTTTCCAGGGACCTGTAAGGACAGTGAGTTAATTGTCCTTGTGCTATATTGTGCTTAAAAAAAACATTTATTCTAGGGACAGAAAACTCTAGGTAGGGACAGTGTCAGTTTCTTTCACTCTGCAAGTCCTTGTTTCCAGGGACCTGTAAGGACAGTGAGTTAATTGTCCTTGTGCTATATTGTGATTAAAAAAAACATTTATTCTAGGGACAGAAAACTCTAGGTAGGGACAGTGTCAGTTTCTTTCACTCTGCAAGTCCTTGTTTCCAGGGACCTGTAAGGACAGTGAGTTAATTTTCCTTGTGCTATATTGTGATTAAAAAAAACATTTTTTCTAGGGACAGAAAACTGTAGGTAGGGAGAGTGTTTTTTTTCTTTCACTCTGCAAGTCCTTGTTTCCAGGGACCTGTAAGGACAGTGAGTTAATTGTCCTTGTGCTATATTGTGCTTAAAAAAAACATTTATTCTAGGGACAGAAAACTCTAGGTAGGGACAGTGTCAGTTTCTTTCACTCTGCAAGTCCTTGTTTCCAGGGACCTGTAAGGACAGTGAGTTAATTGTCCTTGTGCTATATTGTGATTAAAAAAAACATTTATTCTAGGGACAGAAAACTCTAGGTAGGGACAGTGTCAGTTTCTTTCACTCTGCAAGTCCTTGTTTCCAGGGACCTGTAAGGACAGTGAGTTAATTTTCCTTGTGCTATATTGTGATTAAAAAAAACATTTTTTCTAGGGACAGAAAACTGTAGGTAGGGAGAGTGTTTTTTTTCTTTCACTCTGCAAGTCCTTGTTTCCAGGGACCTGTAAGGACAGTGAGTTAATTGTCCTTGTGCTATATTGTGCTTAAAAAAAACATTTATTCTAGGGACAGAAAACTCTAGGTAGGGACAGTGTCAGTTTCTTTCACTCTGCAAGTCCTTGTTTCCAGGGACCTGTAAGGACAGTGAGTTAATTTTCCTTGTGCTATATTGTGATTAAAAAAAACATTTATTCTAGGGACAGAAAACTCTAGGTAGGGACAGTGTCAGTTTCTTTCACTCTGCAAGTCCTTGTTTCCAGGGACCTGTAAGGACAGTGAGTTAATTTTCCTTGTGCTATATTGTGATTAAAAAAAACATTTTTTCTAGGGACAGAAAACTGTAGGTAGGGAGAGTGTTTTTTTTCTTTCACTCTGCAAGTCCTTGTTTCCAGGGACCTGTAAGGACAGTGAGTTAATTTTACTTGTGCTATATTGTGCTTAAAAAAAACATTTTTTCTAGGGACAGAAAACTGTAGGTAGGGAGAGTGTTTTTTTTCTTTCACTCTGCAAGTCCTTGTTTCCAGGGACCTGTAAGGACAGTGAGTTAATTTTCCTTGTGCTATATTGTGATTAAAAAAAACATTTATTCTAGGGACAGAAAACTCTAGGTAGGGACAGTGTCAGTTTCTTTCACTCTGCAAGTCCTTGTTTCCAGGGACCTGTAAGGACAGTGAGTTAATTTTCCTTGTGCTATATTGTGATTAAAAAAAACATTTATTCTAGGGACAGAAAACTCTAGGTAGGGACAGTGTCAGTTTCTTTCACTCTGCAAGTCCTTGTTTCCAGGGACCTGTAAGGACAGTGAGTTAATTTTCCTTGTGCTATATTGTGATTAAAAAAAACATTTTTTCTAGGGACAGAAAACTGTAGGTAGGGAGAGTGTTTTTTTTCTTTCACTCTGCAAGTCCTTGTTTCCAGGGACCTGTAAGGACAGTGAGTTAATTTTCCTTGTGCTATATTGTGATTAAAAAAAACATTTTTTCTAGGGACAGAAAACTGTAGGTAGGGAGAGTGTTTTTTTTCTTTCACTCTGCAAGTCCTTGTTTCCAGGGACCTGTAAGGACAGTGAGTTAATTTTCCTTGTGCTATATTGTGATTAAAAAAAACATTTTTTCTAGGGACAGAAAACTGTAGGTAGGGAGAGTGTTTTTTTTCTTTCACTCTGCAAGTCCTTGTTTCCAGGGACCTGTAAGGACAGTGAGTTAATTGTCCTTGTGCTATATTGTGCTTAAAAAAAACATTTTTTCTAGGGACAGAAAACTGTAGGTAGGGAGAGTGTTTTTTTTTTTTCACTCTGCAAGTCCTTGTTTCCAGGGACCTGTAAGGACAGTGAGTTAATTGTCCTTGTGCTATATTGTGCTTAAAAAAAACATTTATTCTAGGGACAGAAAACTCTAGGTAGGGACAGTGTCAGTTTCTTTCACTCTGCAAGTCCTTGTTTCCAGGGACCTGGAGAGACATTGAGTGAATTGTCCTTGTGCTATATTGTGATTAAAAAAAACATTTATTCTAGGGACAGAAAACTCTAGGTAGGGACAGTGTCAGTTTCTTTCACTGTGAAAGTCCTTGTTTCAAGGGACAGAGAAGGACACCTGAAGGTAGCCCTTATTGCTTTTTTCCCATCTCCCTGCAGGCCATCTATTAGAATGTCTGGAAGGCAAACAAGGAGAGGCAGACAGTCAGGAGGCAATAAAAGAGGGCAAGCAGGCTCTGTGTCTGGGGGCAACAGTGCTGGTCGTGGACGCGGTGCATTGTCATCAGCACATGGCCATGGGACACGCTTGTCCTTCTTTTCGGCAGCTGGACATGTTGAGCCACATCATGCCGAAGACTTGGTAGAGTGGATGACCAAGCCCTCCTCCTCCTCCTCATCCTCTCTCACCCAGGCTCAGGGTACTGGAAAAGCAGCTGCCAAAGCGTCGTCTTCCCTGGTATCAATGTCAGACTCATCATCAGTCACTCCTTCCCTAGACCCACCATGTCCTCCTCCTGAGGAGTCCCCCGAACTGTTTCAGCACAGTGTTGGGTACATGCTCCAGGAGGATGCCCAGCGTTTCGAAGGGTCTGATGATGAAACCCAGCTAGAGGAAGGCAGTAGCGTGAGAGCAGACAGAGGGGATGCTCAAGAAGGACACCAATCTGGCAGTCATGTTCCAGCAGCTGCAGCATACTGCCAGATTGGCTCCAGTGATGAGGAGGGAGGGGATGATGAGGTCAATGACTCCACGTGGGTGCCTAATAGGAGAGAGGAGGAGGAGGAGGATGAGGAGGAGGCACATCTCCAACGAGGCAGGATGCCCTTTGGTGGCCAGCGTAAGGGCAGTACACCGACGGAATCACACCGCAGAGCTCCGCCTGTGCAGGGCGCTGCCTCTGCCCGTCATTCAAAAAGTTCTTTGGTGTGGGCCTTTTTTGAGGCTAGTGCATCAGATCGCACAGCTGCTGTTTGCAACATATGTCTCAAGCGTATATCGCGTGGCCAAAACATCAGCCGCTTGGGTACCACATGCCTGACCAGACATATGTTGACCTGCCATGCAGCTCGTTGGCAAGCCTACCTCAAAGACCCACACCAAAGAACCAAGCGGACCTCTCCTTGCACCGCATCAGCTGGGATCTCCAACCCCACTATAACTTCAGTCCTCTCTGAAACATGCACTGAGAGGAATGAAGGTGTAGAATTAGGTGTGTCACAGCCAAGTACTTGCGCCCACTCTGCTAGCAGTACACCGACGTCCGATTCTAGCAGGCAAATTTCCCTGCCCCAGCTGCTGGACCGTCGAAAGAAGTTCACTCCCAGCCATCCACATGCCCAGCGGTTGAATGCTAGCTTGGCTAAATTGCTAGCGCTTCAACTGCTGCCTTTTCAGTTGGTAGACTCGGCCCCCTTCCGTGAGTTTGTGCAATGTGCGGTTCCTCAGTGGCAGGTTCCCAAACGCCACTTTTTCTCACGGAAGGCTATTCCGGCTCTCTACCGGCATGTGGAAGGCAATGTCTTGGCCTCGCTGGACAGGGCGGTCAGCGGTAAGGTGCATATTACCGCTGACTCATGGTCCAGCAGGCATGGACAGGGACGTTACCTTTCTTTCACGGCCCATTGGGTCACTCTTTTGGCAGCTGGGAAGGATTCAGGACAAGGTGCAGTAGTGTTGGAGGTTGTCCCACCGCCACGCCTCCAAAATGCTACTACTGGTTGTGACACACCTCTCTCCTCCACCCCCTCCTCTTCTTCTTCCTCCATGGCCTCTTCCTGTGGTTTGTCCTATGAACCAGCGGTGCTCCGTAGCCGTTCACGGGGCTACGCAAGTACGCAGGCAAAAAGATGCCATGCCGTGCTTGCGCTGGTGTGTTTGGGGGACAGAAGCCACACTGGGGCAGAGGTCCTGTCTGCTCTGCAGGGCCAGGCCGAGAGGTGGTTGACGCCACGCCAGCTTAAGCCAGGAATGGTGGTTTGCGACAATGGCACCAACCTCCTCTCCGCCCTCCGACAGGGACAACTGACCCATGTGCCCTGTGTGGCTCACGTCCTTAACCTGGTGGTGCAGCGCTTCTTGGGCAGGTACCCGGGCTTACAGGATGTCCTGAGGCAGGCCAGGAAAGTCTGTGTGCATTTCCGCAGATCTTATAATGCCAGTGCTCGCCTGGCTGAGCTGCAAAAGGAGTTGAACCTGCCCAAGAACCGCCTTATATGTGACATGCCCACCAGGTGGAACTCAACGTTGGCCATGCTGCAGCGGCTGCACACGCAGCAGAGGGCCATCAATGAGTACCTGTGCGACTACGGCACCAGGACAGGGTCAGGGGAGCTTGGTTTTTTTTCTCCACGCCAGTGGGGCATGATCAGGGATGCATGCACTGTCCTGGCACCATTTGAGGAGGCCACGAGGATGGTGAGCAGTGACAGTGCATGCATCAGTGACACTGTACCTCTTGTCCACCTGTTGGAGCACACGCTGCGTGGAATAATGGACAGGGCACTTGAGGCAGAACAGAGGCAGGAAGAGGAGGACTTCCTTGCCTCTCAAGGCCCCCTTTACCCAGACAGTGTTCCTTCTGTCCCACCCATCGCACAGGAAGAGGAGGAGGAGGAGGAGGAGGAGGAGGAGGAGGATTGTGTCAGCATGGAGGTGGAGGCTGGCACTCAGCATCATCAGCAGCAGTCTTTTAGGGATGATTTACAGTCCCAAGAAACCAGTGGACTTGTACGTGGCTGGGAGGAGGTGGCTGCGGATCATGTCGTCCTTAGTGACCCAGAGGACTCCGGAGCGAATGCCTCAGCAAACCTACGCTGCATGGCCTCCCTGATCCTGCAAAGTCTGCGGAAGGATCCTCGTATTCTTCGGATCAAGGAGAGGGACCATTACTGGCTGGCCACTCTCCTTGATCCACGGTACAAGGGTAAGGTTGCGGACCTTATGTTACCGTCGCAGAGGGAGCAGAGGATGAGACAACTCCGGGAGGCCTTGCAGAAAGGTCTGTGCAACGCGTTCCCAGAGACTGGGAGGTTGCAAACTCCTGGTCCTGGACAACGAGTTGCTGAGGCTTCGGCCAGTCAAAGAAGGAGCGGTGGGGAAGGTGGCCGTCTGACCGATGCGTTCAGACAATTCTTTAGTCCGCAGCCCCAAAGTATGATCGGTTCCAGCAACCATCGCCAGCGTCTGATAAACATGGTGCAGGAATATCTAGGGGCAAGGTCAGACTTGGACACCTTCCCCACCGAAAATCCTCTGGCTTACTGGGTCTTGAGGATGGATCACTGGCCAGAGCTTGCACAGTATGCAATTGAGCTACTGGCCTGTCCTGCATCCAGCGTTCTTTCGGAACGCACATTCAGTGCTGCTGGAGGATTTGTCACGGATCACAGGGTGCGCCTGTCCACCGACTCGGTTGATCGACTGACTTTCATCAAGATGAACCAGTCTTGGATCACCACCAGCTACCACACACCTGATGCTGATATAACAGACTAATTGATTTTAAAATGTCACATCCCTTCAAGACTGATGCTGATGCTGAGTGCCTGTGCTGTTATGTTGACTGGCTATCCTCCTCCTCCGAGTCCTCAATGATACGATTGATGATGATAGCTTGGAAGATCATTTTTGTTTATGGGTGCCGCCACCAGTGCCTAACGCCCAATTTTTCAGCCCCTGTTTAACAGGGGCGTGTAATTACAATTTTTGAAGCAATACTTTGCAACAGGGCTCATTGCTGTGCTCCAAGTACAGTATCTGTGAGGAGTTGCAGTGTTGTGCCACCAGTGCCTAAGGCCCAATTTTTCAGCCCCTGTTTAACAGGGGCGTGTCATTACAATTTTTGAAGCAATACTTTGCAACAGGGCTCATTGCTGTGCTCCAAGTACAGTATCTGTGAAGGGTTGCAGTGTTGTGCCACCAGTGCCTAAGGCCCAATTTTTCAGCCCCTGTTCAACAGGGGCATGTAATTACAATTCTTGATCTAATAATTCACAGCAGGGCCCATTGCTGCACCCACCAAGAGTAACTGTCAGGGCTTACAGTGTTGTGGCACCAGCACCACCATCAAAGGCCCAATTTTTACTACCACTGTTCAACAATTATATGTAATTAAAATTCCTGATATAATAGTTGACAGCAGGGCGTTCCAGCACCAACCAAGAGTAACTGAGTGCTTACAGTGTTGTGCCAACACCAACAACTAAGGGGCCTATTTCTGCAGAGTATATACGGCAGGTCCCTACTTTCAAACATCCAACTTACAAACGACTCCTACTTGCAAACGCAAGAAGACAACAGGAAGTGAGAGGAAATCTACCCCTAGGAAGGAAAATTCTCTCCTGTAAGAATAAATATGGGAGAAAGGTGTCTCCTCTGTACTGATGCTTTATCAGCAATCCTTGTTTCAAGAAAAACACCACATTTCAAAAACAGTTGTCATTAGGACGGAAAGTGAGGTGAAATGTTCTGAACAGGGGCACAGACAGCAAAACAAATGTTACAGGGGTGATAACCCTTACCTATGTTTTCCAAAAAGTTTAAAAATAGATTTTTGGTCTGGAGCTACACTTCAACAATGTACCTGTTCAAAATTACAAACAGATTCTACATAAGAACAAACCTACAGTCCCTGTCTTGTATGCACCGCCTGTATACGGCTGTTCAGAGTATATAGGGCCTTTTTTATTTTATGTGCGGGGTTCCCCTTAATATCCATACAAGACCCAAAGGGGCTGGTAATGGGCTGGGGTAGGGGGGGGGTCATGGGGTAGCTATGCCATTTTTCTTAAAGATTTTCATCCATATTACCGGGACCAGACATTACATTAAAGCCGCAAGCAGTTTTAAATGGCTTTTTTTTCCTTTAGAAGTGTCATTTTGTGCAGGGACAGTTCTAAACACGGGAAACACGTGGCACTTCACAGGCATACTTTAGACACCCCCCAGGTACGATATTTAAAGGAATATTTGACTTTTTTTTTTTCACTTTATGCATCATTAAAATGACTGCTCCCGGAAAACGACCGTTTTTAAAACTTATTTTTGCATTGATACATGTCCCCTGGTGCAGAACCCGGGTTCCCAAACCCTTTTTAGGACAATAACATGCATAATAGTTTTTATAATTAGCACTTTAGAATTCGAACGTTCGCATCCATTGTATTTAATAGGGTTCTAATGTTCGTTCGAACTTTCGGTCCGTTCGCGGGTTCTGGTGCGAACCGAACCCGGGGGTGTTCGGCTCATCACTATGGGGCTACATGGCGCACAATGACCTCAAGCATAGAGAAGAAAGCCAGGCTACTTACTGTCCCCTTTATGGGGCTCGGTGACGATTTCCTGGTTTCTGGCCGGGGGAAGGGGCTGGACTTGGAAACGTCCTGGAATAAGATGAAGTAACCGCCAATGAATCGCCGCCCATACACACGGACCTGTCTGTAGAACATCTGACAGATTTACCTGGAAGGCTGCAGTGCCACACTTGAAGAACGGGGATGATGGAAACAAGGAGCCCTGGGAAGATATGAAGGTCACATGTTAGGTCACATGTTAGGAAGGGTAGGAGGTCAAACAATATTCTGCCCCACCCCCGAGGAATCTCTATAGGTGTGTACCAAACATGGTGTGCAGTCCGGAGAAACAGGGGATCACCACCACTGGCGTCAATACCCATATTGGTGGGGAAAGGTGAGAAGCAGTATCGGGTTTTACTGCCGTGTCCCCACTGAACACATATCCATCACTTCCTGCCCTCCTCTCACCCAACAGGAACACAGACAGCAATAAAACCCAATGGAGCATCTAATCTAGAAGAAGTTTCGCTTTCATAGCTCATGTTGTTTCTCTCCTAGTAATGACTCCACCATCATTACATAGTGAATGAACACCAAGCAGCCTCCATCATTACAGTATATACACAGGGTGTACACTTGAGGCCTCCTCAGCTATGTGCACCCTGCATCCTCCTCGGCTGTGTACACCATGCGGCCCCCTCGGCTGTGTACACCATGCGGCCCCCTCGGCTGTGTACACCATGCGGCCCCGTTGGCTGTGTACACCACGCGGCCTCCTCGGCTGTGTACACCACGCGGCCTCCTCGGCTGTGTACACCACGCGGCCTCCTCGGCTGTGTACACCACGGGGCCCCCTCGGCTGTGTACACCATGGGGCCCCCTCGGCTGTGTACACCATGCGGCCTCCTCGGCTGTGTACACCATGCGGCCTCCTCGGCTGTGTACACCATGCGGCCTCCTCGGCTGTGTACACCATGCGGCCTCCTCGGCTGTGTACACCATGCGGCCTCCTCGGCTGTGTACACCATGCCGCCTCCCTCGACTGTGGACACCATGCCGCCTCCCTCGGCTGTGGACACCATGCCGCCTCCCTCGGCTGTGGACACCATGCGGCCTCCCTCGGCTGTGGACACCATGCCGCTTCCCTCGGCTGTGGACACCATGCCGCCTCCCTCGGCTGTGGACACCATGCGGCTTCCTCGGCTGTGGACACCATGCGGCCTCCTCGGCTGTGGACACCATGCGGCCTCCTCGGCTGTGGACACCATGCGGCTTCCTCGGCTGTGGACACCATGCGGCCTCCTCGGCTGTGGACACCATGCGGCCTCCTCTGCTGTGTACACCATGCGGCCCCCTCGGCTGTGTACACCATGCGGCCTCCTCGGCTGTGTACACCATGCGGCCCCCTCGGCTGTGTACACCCTGCATAATCCTCCGCTGTGTACACCATGCCGCCCCCTCGGCTGTGTGCACCATGCGGCCCCCTCGGCTGTGTGCACCATGCGGCCCCCTCGGCTGTGTGTACCATGCGGCCCCCTCGGCTGTGTGCACCATGCGGCCCCCTCGGCTGTGTACACCATGCGGCCCCCTCGGCTGTGTACACCATGCGGCCCCCTCGGCTGTGTACACCATGCGGCCCCCTCGGCTGTGTACACCATGCGGCCTCCTCGGCTGTGTACACCATGCGGCCTCCTCGGCTGTGTACACCATGCGGCCTCCTCGGCTGTGTACACCATGCGGCCTCCTCGGCTGTGTACACCATGCCGCCTCCCTCGACTGTGGACACCATGCCGCCTCCCTCGGCTGTGGACACCATGCCGCCTCCCTCGGCTGTGGACACCATGCGGCCTCCCTCGGCTGTGGACACCATGCCGCTTCCCTCGGCTGTGGACACCATGCCGCCTCCCTCGGCTGTGGACACCATGCGGCTTCCTCGGCTGTGGACACCATGCGGCCTCCTCGGCTGTGGACACCATGCGGCCTCCTCGGCTGTGGACACCATGCGGCTTCCTCGGCTGTGGACACCATGCGGCCTCCTCGGCTGTGGACACCATGCGGCCTCCTCTGCTGTGTACACCATGCGGCCCCCTCGGCTGTGTACACCATGCGGCCTCCTCGGCTGTGTACACCATGCGGCCCCCTCGGCTGTGTACACCCTGCATAATCCTCCGCTGTGTACACCATGCCGCCCCCTCGGCTGTGTGCACCATGCGGCCCCCTCGGCTGTGTGCACCATGCGGCCCCCTCGGCTGTGTGTACCATGCGGCCCCCTCGGCTGTGTGCACCATGCGGCCCCCTCGGCTGTGTACACCATGCGGCCCCCTCGGCTGTGTACACCATGCGGCCCCCTCGGCTGTGTACACCATGCGGCCCCCTCGGCTGTGTACACCATGCGGCCCCCTCGGTTGTGGACACCATGCGGCCTCCTCGGCTGTGGACACCATGCGGCCTCCTCGGCTGTGTACACCATGCGGCCTCCTCGGCTGTGTACACCATGCGGCCTCCTCGGCTGTGTACCCCAATGCAGCCTCCATGGCTGTGTACACCATGCGGCCTCCTCGGCTGTGTACACCATGCGGCCTCCTCGGCTGTGTACACCATGCGGCCTCCTCGGCTGTGTACACCATGCGGCCTCCTCGGCTGTGTACACCATGCGGCCTCCTCGGCTGTGTACACCATGCGGCCCCCTCGGCTGTGTACACCATGCGGCCTCCATGGCTATGTACACCATGCGGCCTCCTCGGCTGTGTACACCATGCATCCTCCTCCGCTGTGTACACCATGGGGCCTCCTCAGTTGTGTACACCATGCGGCCTCCTCGGCTGTGTACACCATGCAGACTCCTCGGTTGTGTACATCATGTGGCCTCCTCGGCTGTGTACACCATGCGGCCTACATGGCTGTGTACACATTTCCCATATGAAGTCTAGATTTACATTTCCAGTTGGAGAAACTTGAGTCATCACTAGAAGTCCCACTTACCGAACCCGGCCGCACCCAGAAAGATTCCACCCACTGTTGCTGCTCCAGAGGAATTGGAGACGCCGACAATGATGCTTCCGGCTACAATGCCTATAAGGGCGCTCACCACCTGCAGGCTGCGACGTTCATCCATACAATGCCCGCAGAGCACATTGCAGGAAGAGGAAGGAGACAGGACCTCTTTAAACAAACTATCCAGAGCCGTCAGAGTTCAGAAATTCAGCTTTCCTCTGGACATTTCTGTTCAGGGACGAGACGGGTGAACGATTCCTGAAGATCCACATTAAATTTTAAAATGTCATCTCAGGTTCCTCCAGAAGAACATTGTGCTGGGAGCAGCTTTGTGCCTCGCAGGTCTACCTCAGCACTGAAATATAACAGGGTATAAAAGTGGAAAAATCTGCGCTAAAAACACTAATTAATTCAATACAATGTGAAAAATTACTAATGAAAACATGAAACAAAAAAGTGAAAATCAAAACAAAGTGGTGGTGCTGCAACTAAAAAACCTTAAATAGTCAGTTGGTGCAAATATATGATATATACTGATAAAAAACAAATGTCCATCAAATTAATCCACAAATAAATGTGCATCAAATGATCAACTAATAATCAATTAATTGAGCATTGGTTCCATAGTCCCTAAATACTGGCAATATTCAATGGAGGAAAAAACGGCTTGACTGCAGATAAGGCATAAACGTTCTGTTCATCAGAATGAAAAGGCGATCAACGCCGCTTGCCAGATTGGGTGGATCTCACGTTATAGAGATCAAAAGGGCATATCACAAGACACTCAGCCGACCACAGATAGCCATCCAGGGATTCCTATACTGATGGGATTACTCAGCTTTGCTGTATATTGCTCCAGCTTCCATGTATCCTTTCAGTTTCTCAGCAAATGATTGTCCAGATATACTTCCAAATCTGGTATTATTGGGAAGGGCAGAGAAGAAAAGACGTCATGGTGCAGTAATCTTTAAAAGGGTTTATTTAAAAAATGCATGATACTGTCAACCACATAAAGCAAACAAAGTTTAAAAAACACACAAAGCCACGGCATGTATCCAGACCGGCTGGTGCGTGGTGACGTCAAGGATAGTGGCTCCACCCGATGCGTTTCCCCACACAAGGCTTCGACTGGGAAAGGAGATCGTATCCAGACGTCACTCACCACGTTACTTAAATAGCAAGAAAAAGAGCGCGAAGCAATCAAAGAGAGACAACCGAAAACGACACTGAGAAGAAACTCACATGTGTCACCGGTGTAGCCCGTACATCACAAATGCCAAGAGAGCTCTGAGGATAGATCTCAACCAACATATCCCAGAAGATACTCCTAGCGCCTCACGAAGATTATAATAACAAACATCAATGTTAAAAATAAAATACATATAAAAAAGAATAGGTAATATACCGATTGTAGAATATATGACACATGCTGCAAAGGCAATATCATACATATACTACTCAAATTACGAGGGAAACTATTTATGATAGCAATTGAAGTGGCTGAAAATAACATTATTTAAAAAAAAAATCCTTTTATTTAAAAAAACTTCTTTAAAAAAAAAAAAAAAAGTCAGCCACTCAAAAATATCCAACCCCAGTATGAAACAACAAATCGAATAATTACACAATATTACATTTTAAATAATTCACAAAGAGATCTTTTGAGGGGTGGGACTACTGTATTATATCTTTCCTAAGCAGGGAAACACAAGGATACATCTTGGAAGAAACTTCAAATCACTTTGAATTATGATAAGATGTATAAATAATGATAAAGATAGGAATGACAAAAATTTGGTGTCAGCTCAATCCATTCACCGCCAAGTGAAGCTCGGAGAGGGGCGGAGATTGGAAAGGGGTGGACACAGGGGAGTCACATCCTTAACTGTTGTTAATGTAACAATTAATGTCCCATTCTACGTTGAGTCCCAGGGGACTGTAACACTGGATGTCAAAAATCCACCTGGTCTCTCTACGGGAAATATGCCTTTTAAATAATGTTATTTTCAGCCACTTCAATTGCTATCATAAATTGTTTCCCTCGTAATTTGAGCAGTATATGTATAATATTGCCTTTGCAGCACATGTCATATATACTACAATCGGTATATTACCTATTCTTTT
Source organism: Rana muscosa (assembly GCA_029206835.1). Lineage (NCBI taxonomy): Eukaryota > Metazoa > Chordata > Amphibia > Anura > Ranidae > Rana > Rana muscosa. Next base: position 10,538,767 of record CM055120.1, read on the forward strand.
TCATAATCTTCGTGAGGCGATAGGAGTAGCTTCTGGGATATGTTGGTTGAGATCTATCCTCGGAGCTCCCTTGGCATTTGTGATGTACGGGCTCCACCGGTGACACATGTGAGTTTCTTCTCAGTGTCGTTTCCGGTGTCTCTCTTTGATTGCTTTGCGCTCTTTTTCTTGCTATTTAAGTAACGTGGTGAGTGACGTCTGGATACTGTGAAGGAATGTGATGAGCATAATGTTAAACTAGAAAATGTCTATTCTCTATGCATCTTTACTATACTATAAAGTCTATATTGCTTTTTCATGTACACCACTGCTGTAATCCTTCCTTACTCAAATCAGCCTCTAATGACACCCCCTCCCACCGAAAAGACTGAAGAAGATAGAAAATGGCGTCTACCCTCTTCTCCCACACATCTTTGGAATGCGGAAGTGAAGACAGATCAGAGGGACAACCAAGCTTGATCATCACATTTTTGTACTCTTCTTGTATTTCAGCCAACCAGATGTGCTTTGCAGTTTTACATTAACATAATAGTGACGTATCATTATATGTGTAAAAAGTTTAGTACTGCCTGTAATAAAACATTAGATAAGGAAGTAACGGACCTGAACGGATGTGTCAGAGTCTTACTTTCAGCGTGCATGCAATATTATCTAAACTTTACAATTCGGAACAGTAGTAGAATCCATATTAACCCTTTTGTGGTTAAACGACCATTACAATACGATCTCCTTTCCCAGTCGAAGCCTTGTATGGGGAAAACGCGTCGGGTGGAGCCACTATCCTTGACGTCACCACGCACAAGCCGGTCTGGTTACATGCCGCGGTTTTGTGTGTTTTTTAAACTTTGTTTGCTTTATGTGGTTGACAGTATCATGCGTTTTTTAAATAAACCCTTTTAAAGATTACTGCACCATGAAGTTTTTTCTTCTCTTCCCTACCCAATAATACCAGATTTGGAAGTATATCTGGACATTCATTTGCAGAGAAACTGAAAGGATACATGGAAGCTGGAGCATTATACAGCAAAGCTGAGTAATCCCATCGGTATAGGAATCCCTGGATGGCTATCCGTGGTCGGCTGAGTGTCTTGTGATATGCCCTTTTGATCTCTATAACGTGAGATCCACCCAATCTGATAAGCGGCGTTGATCGCCTTTTCATTCTGATGAACAGAACGTTTATGCCTTATCTGCAGTCAAGCCGTTTTTTCCTCCATTGAATATTGCCAGTATTTATGGACTATGGAACCAATGCTCAATTAATTGATTATTAGTTGATCATTTGATGCACATTTATTTGTGGATTAATTTGATGGACATTTGTTTTTTATCAGTATATATCATATATTAATAAGGACTCTTTTCATTAATTTTTTGTGGAGGAGCGCAATAATTTTTTTATCTAGGAATAGGAATATAACAGGACCTGATTTCAACCTGTCCTTCAGGATCTGACCCCAACCTGTCCATTAGGGCCTGAGCCACCCCATATCCACCATTCTTCAGGACCTGCACCTCTTCAATCCCAGTCCTTAAAACCTGGGCCCTTGCAATCCTCAATCTTTCAGGATCTGACCCCAACCCGTCCTTCAGGACCTAGGCCACCCCATATCTCCCAGTCCTTCAGGACCTGCACCCCTGCAATCCCAGGCCTTCAGGACCTGGGCCCCTGAAATCCTCAATCTTTCATGATCTGACCCCAACCCGTCCTTCAGGACCTATGCCACCCCATATCCCCCAGTCCTTCAGGACTTCCACCCCTCCAATCCCAGTCTTTTAGGACCTGGGCCCCAAAAATCCTCAATATTTCAGGATCTGACCCCAGCCCGTCCTTCAGGACCTATGCCACCCCATATCCCCCAGTCCTTCAGGACCTCCACCCCTCCAATCCCAGTCTTTCAGGACCTGGGCCCCAAAAATCCTCAATCTTTCAGGATCTGACCCCAACCCGTCCTTCAGGACCTGGGCCACCCCATATCCACCAATCCTTCAGGACCCGCACCCCTTCAATCCCAGTCCCTCAGGACCTGGGCCCCAAAAATCCTCAATCTTTCAGGATCTGACCCCAGCCCGTCCTTCAGGACCTGGGCCACCCCATATCCCCCAGTTCTTCAGAACCTGCACCTCTTCAATCCCAGTCCTTTAGGACCTGGGCCCTTGCAATCCTCAATCTTTCAGGATCTGACCCCAACCCATCCTTCAGGATTTGGGCTACCCCATATCCACCAGTCCTTCAGGACCCACACCCCTTCAATCCCAGTCCCTCAGGACCTGGGAGTGGGACCCTGCAATCTTCCATCTTTGTACTGCTGGAAATCCGCTGCCTTTCATGATCTGCTCCACTGCAGTTCCCCTCCATTGAGGACAGACTCCCTCTAATAAGTGACATTAATACAAAGATAATGAAATTGTGAATGGATCGAGGGAAATTGCAGGTTTATTATTAGAAACACAAACCTTTAAAACAGGAAATTTTATTGTGACAAAAAAGCAGCCCTCCCTCACCTGAGCTTTCTGTGCTGCCCCCCCCCCCCCCCGGGCGGAATGGAGGACTTCGGGGACATGCCCATGCACTGTGCAGAGACCCATCAATGCATCTGTCTGCAGGACTAGAGGTGACAATAGTAACCGGTTTCTGGTGAACTACAACTCCCAGCATGTCTCCCCAGCCAAAGAGGGTAGATGGCCAGCTCATTTGTCAGGACATGCTGGGACTAGTAGTTTCCCCCGGCTTAGAAAGCAACCCCCCAATCAGTAAGGGAATCATCGTGATCTGGTAACAAGGGGAAGTATTCTATAAAAAGCATCTTTCAGACAATACACCACGGCAGGATTCCGCCATACACAGTCCTTGTATCTACAGGTTGTCACGACAACTAGTTTCCATGGCTGCCAGAAAAATGCAGCAGGTTCGACCAATCACAACCCTGTATCCAGGAATTTCCTGTATTCTTCATCACACATGACGGTCAGACTACAGAGCGGCACAATGTACCTCAGTCTGCCTATTTCACCCCCTCCACAGATGTTCCCTTCTATAGGGGCTGTCATCCCCATCCTTCCTTCACCACCAGGTGAGTCATTGGCCCAGAACAAGGATATACCGTACAGATCTGGTGACCAGGACCACACCCAAACAAGATCAGAACCCAGAGCAGAGACCGTCCCATAATACCCCAACCCAACCCCCCAGGAGATGACCCAATGTGATCACATCACCAGTATGGCAGAGATCACCCAAACATGGCCAGAGGCTGGAGCAGACACCTTTCATAATAATGCCCCCCCCCCTGGCCGTAGAGCAGACTTCATCCAATGTGACTACACACCCCCCAGGAGATCACATTACCAGTATGGTGGAGATCACCGAACATGACCACATCCTGGCTGAAACGGAGACCATCCATCATAACCCCCTAGCACAGTGGTTCTCAACCTTCTAGTGCTGTGACCCCTTGATAAAATTTCCCAAGTTGTGGGGGACCCCTAACAGTAAAATTATTTTCGTAGCGCGGGTTGTCCACACCTAAGGCAAGACAAGTAATTTGCGCCCCTAACCCCCGGACATTTAGCGTTCCCTGAGTCCCTTCCACTTGTACAGTATTAAAACCCCCTTCTGGTACATTTTAGGTTGTAGCACTTACCCCCATTTAAGGGACCGGCTGGTTTTGTTTTGGGTCTGCAGCAATTACCTCTCTGGATTGGATCCCTTAGCTCCGTTGTCTAGGCAAATAAAAAATCTCCAGGAATAAGGCCAATGTCCACACACGAGTAAAACCTAATCAGCAAGGCTTTATTCTTTTCTTTCTCTTTGAGTCAACTTGAAGAGAGAGAGAGCAGAAAGTTGAAAGAAGTAGGGGAAGGTTCAGGCACGCAACACTTAAAGTTCAGTATCTACATTCATCGCCACTCAAGCCTGAGTGGGTATTGCTCACCCGGGTATTCCCTATGAGAGTGGTCCTAGCAGCCGGGATGGAGCACGGATATCAGAGACGATGAATCCCTCTTTAGGCGAGTTTCCAGGCCTCTTCCCCGAGACAGCAGTACCGTCGCTAATCTCCTGGGACTGATCCTCCCCTGGACTCCTTTCATCAAGATGGGCCCCCTACAAACGGGCAGCCTGGAATCCTTCTCTGAAGCGTAGGCCCCTGTCAGTGGAGCTGGGCCCACGATGCAGCAACAGAACCTCGGGCTGAAGGTGCCCGAGGCCTAAACACACTCAGGCACACTCACTGGACCAGAGGTACCCCCTTTCGCCTTGGGGTCCCCCTGGAATCGCCTCACGCCAAATGGCGTCTGCCCCTTTTGTACCCTCTCCCAGTATGCACAGTGGGTTAACCACGCCCACTGCACAGCTGCCGAGAGAGGACACCCAAGGTGCTGTGATACCCCAATAGTTTAACCTATGCCGGCGGTGACAGTGCCACCTACAGGCAATGGAGGACACTACTGCCAGGCAGTACCACACCCAGAGCAGAACAATATTAAATCCTTAATGGGTCTGAGCCCAACTACCGGCTCAGACTACCCCTAAATTTCCGCATAGCGCCCCCAAATATGGGGGGGCGCTACACACTCTTTCGCTTTGTTCTCCTTTAATCTCTCTCTCTTTCCTGATTTATTGTTTTTTTCCCCCATCCCTCTCTCTAGCCGTCTTTCTTGTTCTTTCTCTTATTCCTTATTCTTCCCCCTCTTTTCCTCTCCCTTCCATGTATTCTATATTTGTATTCCTTCTCTTACTCCTTGGTGGGGGGGTGGGGGGAATGGGATGAGTGGCAGTGCTGGTGGGGGTTGGGTCAGTGGCAGTGCTGGGGGGAGTTCTGATTAACCAACTTAGGTGCTCTTGACCAAGATCATCTGCTGATCTGAGAACTGGACTTTTAATAGCAACTCTAATCACGGGTAGTGTTACTCACTGTGTCTCCGGCTTCACTGTGTCTCAGAATTAGTGGTGTCTCGTAGCAGTGACACCTATGCCAAAATCAGGAGATAGGGTCTCCTCCTGCCCTTCTTACTTCACATTCCTCACCAGTCAGCTGACCTCTAGTCTCTGCCCCCCACCCATGCCGTGAACTGAATGGGTGGCTGCGAAGAGGCTTAGTGGGTGGCCATGGGACAGCCCTGCTAGATGGCCACAAAAAAGCTGGGAGAACAGTGCAGGCTTCAGGAACAGCCCAGGATTCGGTGACCCCTGGCAAATCGGCATTCGACCCCTGAGAGGGTCCCAACCCCCAGGTTGAGAACCACTGCCCTAGCAAAAGGAGAGATCACCCAAACATAACCAGAACGCAGAGACTATCCATAATAACTTTAATAACTTAACCCATGCTCCCCAGGAGATGTCCCGGTGTAGCCACATCACCAGTATGGCAGCGATCACCCAAACAAGGCCCGAGGCTGGAGCAGAGACCTTCCATAATAAGGCCCCCCCCCCCCCCGGCCGTAGAGCAGACCTCATCCACTGTGACCACACTCCCCAGGAGGTTACATCACCAGCATGATGGAGATCACCCAACATGGCCACATCCTGAAACATAGACCATCCATCATAACCCCCTAGCAAAGGCGAGATTACCCAAACATGACCACACTACAGAGCAGAGACCATCTATATTAGACCAACCCATCCCCCCAAGGAGTTGTCCCAGTGTGACCACGTCACCAGTATAACAGAGATCACCCAAACATGACCACACCCCAGAGTAGAGACTATAATAATTAGGCTTGTGCACAACGGAAAAATTCGGTTAGTTTCGGTTCGTTTCTTTTCGGTCCTGTTGATTCGTAATCATTCGTAATTTTGCTAGACGGGATTTTTCGTGTTCGGACTAATTCGTATTTTCGCAAGCGACATTTTTCGTTGAATTTTTAGTTGATTTATAATTCGTACTTTCGGTAGAGTACATTGTTTTTCGTTGATTCTGGACACAACTCCTACTTTCGTAACTTTTTTTGGGTTCGTTGATTCGTAATTTTCTGTGTCTCTCTCACGACGACGCTGCCTATTATGCCTAATGTGCTTCGAATGGATTTGTACTTTTCTAAATACATAGCGGTTATTTGTAACGATTCGAAATCTCGTATTTTACTTTCGTTTTTTACATGCGGCTATAGCCTCCACCCCTGTACACCATTTTGAGAGGGAGTTCAGCATGGTGAGGGAGAAGCAGAGAGTTATTGTGCTTCGTATGGATTCGTACATTCGTAACTTTTTTATAACGAATTATGCCGAAGACATTCGGGCATTCGCTATTTGCGGTATAATTTATTTCGGATTCGGTTTTATTTGTAATTGCTTTGTTCGGAAATTCGAATGCTTCCGAATGTCCGAAAGTTGCTAAATTCGGACGAATTTCGATTCGTTACGAAACGAATTGCACAAGCCTAATAATAATCCCGCCTCCTCCCCAGCAGAGCAGACATCATCCAATATGACTACATCTGCCAGGAAATGATTCAGTGTGACCACATCACCAGTATGGCGGAGATCATCCAACATGACCACTCGCTGGACAAGAGACCATCTAAAAAAAACGACACTCTTGGCAAAGCAGAGATCACCCAAAATGACCACACCCCCAGAAGATGACCCAGTGTGATATCACCACCAATATAGGGGCAATCACCAAAACATGACCACACCCCGGAGCAAAGATCATTCAAAGCAGCATCAGAATTGCTAGGAACTGGAAATCGGCAGCTCTACCATTCGATCAGCTTAAAGGCAAGTTGTCTTGGTTGATGCTAAACGAACGCTTGACCGCTCTGGCCCAAGATAAAATGAAACTGTTTCATAAAGTGTGGGACCCATGGCTTCGTTACCTAACTAATGACCCGGGGATGTTTACAGCATAGCCTAAGGGGTTAGGTTGGGATGTCTGGGTGCTAAATCGGGGCTCCTCCCCCCCCTCCCTCCCCCCCATTCCCCCTCCTCAACTGTCCTTTCCTTACTCTGTTTCCTCCCTTCTATTCTCTGTCACTGTCCTCTTTCCTCTCTTTTGAAATTTATTTATTGTTTATTTTTGGAGTCAGATCCAGACCTTAGAGGTTTGTGCTGCTCCCTGTTTTCTCAGCTCCTACGGGACCATTGTCAGTCTGATCGGACCTCTGGGCTGCCCACACAGCCGGCTGAGTTGCGCTCCCCCCCGATAGATGGATGGGGGGGCGGCTCATCTGGGTGGACGGTTCAGATATGATCTGCGATGCTAATAGGGGTTAACGGCTCTACGGAGCTTCGGACTTATGTGAGCTATTAAGTAGTGATAATCGTTATTTCTACTTATTTATTTATTTATTTATTTTTATTTTATTTTATTTTTTTTGTTTACTACTCCAAGGACCCCTACACTTAGTGATCTTCATTGTGTTACCCCAAATGTTGATTGTGACTGTACAATGTTATGTTGCGACTTTTATACATTTTGTATGACAAAACTTGAATAAAAATATTGAAACACAAAGCAGCATCAGACATGAGGACTATTCAAGTCAATTAAATGTTTGTTTGTTTTTTACTGCTGCCTACAGTAGGATTTGGACACTGGAAATTAAAAAAATAAAACACAACAACAGGGCCAACCCGCTCTAACCCCTCCTACTCCCAGCATGCCTCAGCTTTGTGGAAAAAGCAGTACCAAGAGCATGAACATCCACCTGGTAAAATGTAAAGGACGTGTGAACAGAAGACGGGGGGCAGCTTTACAAATCAGGGAAGCGTGAAGGCCTGACACCAAAGAGTCCAAGAAATCCTCACAGATCTAGGAGAGCAGCTTGACTGGAAAGGGAAGAACCCAATCATAAGACCATCAGCAGGGTAAAATGGACAAATGGAAAGGATGCCAAAATCTTTATTGTAGTAATCAACAAATAAAATAATATACAGCACAACGAGCACCAGGAGATAAAAATGTTAACGCGTTTCACGCAGATAACCGTGCTTAATCATAACACCATGAGACCACCACCTCAGATGATGACCTGTCTGAGCCACCAGGAAGTGGTGGGACAAGAAGCAGGTTCACCCTTAAAAAGCGAACCTCAGGAATGACAAAGAGAGCCAGTCTTAATGAAAGCAAAGCTGGAAGGTAGACACACACAGAGCATTAACTGCATCCAGGTAATGGGGAGGGGGGGGGAGACAACATTCTGATGAGCTGGACAAAGGAGAAAAGATGTCCCGGGTTGAAGTGTAAATGTATTTTATTTGAACATTTATAAAACTGTAAAAATTTAGTCTGATACAAGACTAAGTGCCGGTTCACACAGGGGCGGCACGACTTGCCGCGCGACTCGGCAAGGCGATCTGCACACGACTTCAGAGGCGACTTGCAAAATGACTTCTGTATTGAAGTCAATGGAAGTCGCCCTGAAGTCATCCCAAAGTCGTACAGGAACCTTTTTCTAAGTCGGAGCGACTTGAGTCGCTCCTATTAGAACGGTTCCATTGTACAGAACGGAGCGCGACTTGTCAGGCGACTAAGTCGCCTGACGAGTCGCCCCTGTGTGAACCGGCTCTTACACATAACAAAAACTACACCATCAACCTCATAGTCCGCATTACGCCATGCTCATCCCCTCCTACTGCATTCATCTTGCAGGATGGGGAGAGAGTTACCGCTCAGATGTGACTGGTGACTCATTCACAAGATCCAGAGCCGTGGGTGCAGGCAATGCATATGACAATGCAAAAAATCTGAGGAAAACGCTTGGACAGCCGCACTCCAAAAAAGGTTCTTTTATTAAAACAAAAGCACAAATGACATGCCACAGCAAAAAACAAAAAACAAACAGCAAGTATGAGCTGACGTTTCGCACTGCTATGAATAAGCACTGAATCGCAGTACGAAACGTCAGCTCATACTTGCTGTTTTTTTTTTTTTTTGCTGTGGCATGTCATTTGTGCTTTTGTTTTAATAAAATAAGCTTTTTTGGAGTGCGGCTGTCCAAGCGTTTTCCTCAGATTTTTTGCATTGCAGGATGGGGAGCCTTCATGTGCGTATGCCGTGCTTTGTGGCTGACATCGCATGAATGACAATTTTGTGGCCTTACAGATGGCTTTAAAGTGGTGATCGGCGGATCACGTAACCGGATTGCAGCAGGCTGAAAATAGGTAGCTAGTCAGCATAGGTGTTAGGAGGGGGGGGGAGGGGACATTTTTGAGACTAGTTAGGCTTAGGCTGGACCTCCACTTTCAAGTGTTACTAAACCCACAACAGTAAAATCAGTGTGTATATGCAGTAAAACATGCTTGTTATGCTCACTGTGGAACCTAAGGGGTTAATCCTCTGGATTGTGTAAAAAGGCTGTTTGATCTTGTCTTCTCTGATCCTCCCCTTCTTCCACAGTCCTCTCCTGATAGTACAAAGCCTTTGGAGGCACTTTGCACATGCTCCGTTTGGTGTGTATTGCTAGAGAGTTTTTTTTTCTTGAGAGGGTGCATGTGATCAGCACAAGACATGTGCACTGCCGAAAAAAATCGTTTTTTTCGTTTTCGTTTTTATGGATTTTTTGCTTTTTTCGGAAATTTGGGAAATTCAAAAAAATTTGTTTTCGTTTTTTTGCTTTTTTCGGAAATTCGGGAAATTCGTAATTCCAAAAACAACTAATTTTTAGAATTTCCGAAAAAAGCAAAAAACCAAAAAAAAAAAGAAGAATTTCTGATTTTCGGAAATTCAAAAAATTCGGAATTCGGAAATTCAACTTTCCAAATTTCCCATTTTCGAATTTTAGATTTTCGTATTTTGCAACTTCCAATTTTCGAAGTTGGAAATTCCGAAAATCCAAAAATTCGTAAATTCAAAAATTCAGAAATCCGAAAATTCGGAAATTGAAAAATTCGGAAATTCGGAAATTCAAAAATTCGGAAATTTCTGAATTAACTAATTTCTCTAAATTCGTGAAAAACAAATTAGAAACTAAACGAATTGCACATGTCTAATCAGCACAGGGACAATTAACAGTCCAGACAGAGGGGGTCAGGGGTCGTGCAGCCTCACAGGACAGTCAGAGGAGAATGAAAACTCCTCCTACAAGCTTTAACCAGACACTGATAGAAGTCACAAGACTGCTATTTATTGTTTATGAGAAAATAATTGCATTTCTACAATGCCTTGAAAAGGTATTCATACCCCTTGAAATTTTCCACATTTTGTCATGTTGCAATCAAAAACGTAAATGTATTTTATTGGGATTTTATGTGATAGACCAACACAAAGTGGCACATAATTGTGAAGTAGAAGGAAAATGATAAAATGGTTTACAAAATAAATATCTCAAAAGTGTGGGGTACATTTGTATGGCGCCCCCCTAAGTCAATACTTTGTAGAACCTCCTTTCTCTGCAATTACAGCTGCAAGTCTTTTTGGGGGTGTCTCTACCAGCTTTCCACATCTAGAGAGGGACATTTCTGCCCATTCTTCTTTGTAAAATATCTCAAGCTCTGTCAGATTGGATGGAGAGGGTCTGTGATCAGCAATTTTCAAGACTTGCCACAGATTCTCAATGGGATTTAGGTCTGGACTGTGACTGTTTTGTTTTTAAAGATAATAAAAAAAAAAAAAAAAAGTTAAGCTGAATCTCAAAATGCTCTAACCCAAAAAAATGAAATAACATATTGCCTTTAGTAGATCAACCCCATTTTCCCTACCATGTTGTAAACTCAGCTTGAATAGCAAATTGACTGGGCCATTCTAACACATGAATATGCTTTGATCTAAACCATTCCATTGTAGCTCTGGCTGTATGTTTCGGGTCGTTGTCCTGTTGGAAGGTGAACCTCCTCCCCAGTCTCAAGTCTTTTGCAGACTCTAACAGGTTTTCTTCTAAGCAGGGGCAGCCCCCATCCATTAAGGGCGCACGGGTGCCGCCCCCTTGTCCATGCGTCCGGCCCCTTTCAGGACACCGACTCATGTATTCCAATGTGGGGGGGGGGGGGCTTTTTTTTTGAAGCACTGATTAGAGCAAGAGGCTCTAATAGGCTTCAATATAGGGTGGGCTCGGGTCACAGAGATGGCACTCCGATCCCACCCAAGTATGTTACAACAGCAAATTAATATTCGCTGTTGTAACACTGATCCTCCTCCCGGCCATTAAGGAAGCCAGTTTTGACACCGGCCACCCGATTGGCTGAAAGGACAGGCGATCCTATTGGACGCCTAGGGGGAGGAGCTGGAAGCCGCCATGGAGGAGAGGACAGGGAGCCGCTGCACCAGGCTGCCTGCCACAGCCGATGGGGTAAGTGCCAGACTGACCATCGCGCAGCGGGGGGGGGGGGGTGTTTGTTTGGCCCCCCCAATAAAAACACAAGCCGCCACTGCTTCTAAAGACCCGTACACACGATCGGATATTCCGACAACAATTGTGTGATGGAAGGGTTTTGTCTGATAATTTGACAGTCTGTATGCTCCATCGGACAACTGTTGTCGGAATTTCCGACAACAAATGTTGGATAGCCATGCTCTCAAATTGTCCGACAACAAATGTGTTCCGTCGGATTATCCGATCGTGTGTACACAAGTCCGTCGGACTAAAATCCAAAGTACAAACACGCATGCTCCGAACCAATGCTAACCATCAGACAACTTTAGCAGAAGTTGCCCAAAGGGTGGCGCTAAAGAGCAGAAAAACTACGTCGTTTCGTGAATGTTGGCTGAAAAAGTTCTGCCGTCTGTATGCAGAACAAGTTCACGGCCAACGCTCTTTGGATAAAAATCCACGGCTTTGTCCGACAGAAATCTGATCATGTGTATGAATGAGGCTTAAGATTGCCCTGTATTTGGCTCCATCCATCTTCCCATCAACTCTGACCAGCTTCCCTGTCCCTGCTGAAGAAAAGCATCCCCACCACATGATGCTGCCACCACCATGTTTCACGGTGGGGATGGTGTGTTCAGGGTGATGTGCAGTGTTAGTTTTCCGCCACACATAGCGTTTTGCTTTTAAGCCAAAAAGTTACATTTTCGTCTCATCTGACCAGAGCACCTTCTTCCACATGTTTGCTGTGTCCCCCACATGTTTGCTGTGTCCCCCACATGTTTGCTGTGTCCCCCACATGATTTCTGTGTCCCCCACATGGCTTCTCACAAACTGCAAACAGGACTTCTTATGTCTTTCTTCTTGTCACTCTTCCATAAAGGGCAGATTTGTGAAAAAGCACGACTAATAGTTGTCCTGTGGACAGATTCTCCCCCCTGAGCTGTGGATCTCTGCAGCTCCTCCAGAGTTACCATGGACCTCTTGGCTGCTTCTCTGATGAATGTTCTCCTTGCCCGGCCCGGTCAGTTTAGGTGGGAGGCCATGTCTTGGTAGGTTTGCAGTTGTGCCATACTCTTTCCATTTTCGGATGATGGATTGAACAGAGCTCCGTGAGATGTTCAAAGCTTGGGATATTTTTTTTTATAATCCAACCCTGCTTTATACTTCTCCACAACGTTATCCCTGACCTGTCTGGTGTGTTCCTTGGCCTTCATGATGCTGTTTGTTCACCAAGGTTCTCTAACAAACCTCTGAGGGCTTCACAGAACAGCTGTATTTATAGTGAGATTAAATTACACACAGGTGGATACTATTTGCTAATGAGGTGACTTCTGAACTTAGTTGGATCCCCCAGATTTTAGTTAGGAGTATCAGAGTAAAGGGGGCTGAATACAAATGCCCCCCCACACTTTTAACAAGATTTTTATTTTATTTTTAAATTGAAAACCATTTATCATTTTCCTTCCACTTCACAATTATGTGAACTGAATAGACTTTTTTTTTTTTTTCAACCTGGCTATGTGCCACTTTGTGTTGGTCTATCACAGTGTTTCTCAACTCCAGTCCTCAAGGCGCCCCAACAGGTCATGTTTTCAGGCTTTCCATTAGTTTGCACAGGTGATTTGATCAGTTTCACTGCCTTAGTAATTACCACAGCCGTTTCATCTGAGGAAAATACTGAAAACATGACCTGTTGGGGCACCTTGAGGACTGGAGTTGAGAAAAACTGGTCTATCACATAAAATACATTTACATTTTTGGCTAGAACATGACAAAATGTGGAAAAGTTTAAAGGGGTATGAAAACTTATTCAAGGCACTGTATGCATCGCATACTAGCACATGAGAAACTTACCTTAGAACCAAGCCCTCCAGCACCGCAATGTCACCGCTCAATGGGCTGACATCTTCCCTCTGTCTTCCTTCTGGGTTCATGGCCTCTGACTACATGAGTGGCCATGGGCGAGATGACGTCACTCCAGCGCATGCACACGGGAGCCGCTGTTTCCTGGCGCAGGCTCTGAAGGTCCGGCACTGTAGGCCAAACCTTCAGAGCGCCGGTGATGTCATCGGCTGCATGTACTCTGAATATCTCCTAAACTGTTTAGGAGATATTCAGAGTACAGGCGCATCTCATAAAATTTGAATATCATGAAAAAGTTAATTTACCGTATATACTCGAGTATAAGCCGAGTTTTTCAGCCCTTTTTTTAGGGCTGAAAGTATACCCCTCGGCTTATACTCGAGTCAGTACCTGAAAATCTTCTTATTCCGCGGCCGGCGTCCATTGTTTAAATCTCGCAGCTTTCTTCTGGTCCCTTCCGCGATAGGCGTTTCCAGCAAACACTGTGTTGAGTGCTGCGCCTATCATGGACGTTCTCTTGTCCGACGTCCGTGATAGGCGGAACACTCAACACAGTGTTTGCTGGAAACGCCTATCACGGAAGGGACCAGGAGAAAGCCGCGAGATTTAAACAATGGACGCCGGCCGCGGAATGAGAAGATTTTCAGGTACACTGACTGACTCGGGCACAGGGAGGCTGCAATGGACACAGTGAGGTGGCAAAGTGAGGTGGCAATGGGCACAGTGAGATGGCAATGGGCACAGTGAGGTTGGGCAATGGGCACATTTCCCCCCCCCTAGGCTTATACTCGAGTCAATAAGTTTTCCCAGTTTTTTGTGGTAAAAGTAGGTACCTCGGCTTATACTCAAGTATATACGATATTTCAGTAATTCAATTCAAAAAGTGAATACAGATGCATTACACACAGAGTGATACATTTCAAGCATTTCTTTATTTTAAATTTTGATGATTGTGGCTTACAGCTCGTGAAAACCCAAATTCAGTAGCTCAGAAAATTTGAATATTACACAAGACCAATAAAAAAAAAAGTTTAATACAGAAATGTTGGCTTAAAGCAGAGGTTCCACGGTCCATACTTTTTTTTTTTTTTTTTTTTATGTCTATACAGATTACTAAGAAGTACTCACTCGTCCTGCGTTTTCAATCGTCCCCCCGTCCGTTTTCGTTTTAGATAAATATTTATAAAAACTGTTCCGGTCTTTTCCATTTTGCTTGTGGGCATCGTGAAGCCCACAAGCACAGACTTCCGCCAGACTTCCGGGTAGCGGTGAATGAATGGGATTTCGCTGGAGGGTGTCTCCTGGGAAGCATGACACTTTGCTCCCAGGAGACATTGCGCCAACATCCCAGCGCACACACAGCGTCACCGGCGAAAGAGAAAGACTCCCGCGGGAGTAAAACCAGGAAGTGCAACTAAAGAAAACTCATTATGTTCAATTACAGCCTCCGAAACTAAAAAAAAGGTTGGTGACATACTAATGTAACTATTGTAAAGATATTGGGAATACAAAGTTTATATGTAAGGTGAAGCTCCGCTTTAATGAAAAGTATATCCATGTACAGTATAGGATGCACTCAATACTTGGTCGGGGCTCCTTTGGCATGAATTACGGCATCAATGCGGCGTGGCATGGAGGCGGTCAGCCTGTGGCACTGCTGAGGTGTTATGGAAGTCCAGGTTGCTTTTAAAGCGGCCTTCACCTCGTTTGCATTGTTGGGTCCGGTGTCTCTCATCTTCCTCTTGACAATACCCCACAGATTCTCTATGGGGTTTAGGTTAGGCCAGTTTGCTGGCCAATCAAGCACAGTGATACCATGATCATGTGACCAGGTATTGGTAGGTTTGGCAGTGTGGGAGGTGCCAAGTCCTGCTAGAAAATGTAACCGGCGTCTCCATAAAGCTGGTCAGCAGAGGGGAAGCATGAAGTGCTCTAGAATTTCCTGCTAGAGGGCAGCACTGACTTAAACCCCATAGAGAATCTGTGGGGTATTATCAAGAGGAAGATGAGAGACACCGGACCCAACAATGCAGAGGAGCTGAAGGCCGCCATCAAAGCAACCTGGACTTCCATAACACCTCAGCAGTGCCACAGGCTGATCGCCTCCATGCCACGCCGCATTGATGCCGTAATTCATGCAAAAGGAGCCTCGGCCAAGTACTAAAGGAACACTAAAGGCAAATTTTTTTTTTCAACCACTTCAATACCAGGCACGTACGCCCCTTCCTGCCCAGGGCGATTTTCAGCGCTGTCACACTTTGAATGACAATTGCGCGGTCATACAACACTGTACCCAAACTAAATTTTTATCATTTTTTCCCCACAAATAGAGCTTTCTTTTGGTGTTGTTTGAGTACCGCTGCGGTTTTTATTTTATTTTACTAAAAAAGACCAACATTTTTGAAAACATTTTTTTTTTTTTTTTAGGTTCTGTCATAAAATTTTGTTTTCCCCTTCACTGACGGGCACTGATGAGGCGGCACTGATATGTAGAATTGATGGGCGGCACTGATATGCGGCCCTAATAGGTGGCACTGACAGGCGGCTGTGGTGGGCACTGACAGGTGACTGTGATGGGCACTGACAGGCGGCACTGATCGGCAGCACTGATGATGAGGCACTGACAGGTGTTTCTACTGGGCAGTGATTGGCACGGTGGTGGGCACTTGCAGAGTATTTTATATGGGGCACTGCTGGGCATGTCATTTTTACATTCGAGGGAGCTGTGCTGATAATCAATGTGCTGATTATGAGCACAGACCCCCCTCTGACAGGGAGAGCCGCCGATCGGCTCTCCCTGTCAGCGTGAACCGAGAAATGCCATTTACCGGCACTTCCTGGTTCACGCGATGATCAGCTGTGATTGGTAACAGCTGATCACGTGGTAAAAAGCCCCTGACAGAGTCTTCTTATCATAATCGGAGATGCGGGGTGTCAGACTGACACCCCGCACTCGCGATCGCCGCGCCGGCATGTTATCCTGCTGGACGTCAATAGACGTCCAGTCAGGATAACAGAACCACTTCCCGGACGTCAATTCCCTATTGACCGGGCGGGAAGTGGTTAAATAACAAACATGTTATACTTACCTCCACTGTGCAGCTCGTTTTGCAGAGTGGCCACGAACCTGGTCTTCTGGGATCCCTTGGCGACCGTCTGGGCTCCTCCCCACAAGAACTTTCATGCAAGCTCTCTCGCATGGTGGATAGTTTTTGCAGGCGCGCTCCCGTGATACAGCTGGCAGCTATAGCCGCTCACTGTATCACTCGGCGCCGCGTCATTGGATGTGATTGACAGCAGCACGAGCCAATGGCTGCGCTGCTTTCAATCAACCAATGAATGAGCCGAGAAGCCAGCGCGTTCACGGCGCGGGTCTTTCGAGGGGTCAGGTAAGTAAACGGGGACTCAGGGGGCACGAATCCTCAGAATGCATTAAGGTGAAAAAAAAATATACCTTTACAACCCCTTTAAGTGCATAATATACTACACATGGACAGACTTTTCACTAAGCCAACATTTCTCTATTTATTTATTTTTATTGGTCTTATGTAATATTCTGATTTTCTGAGATACTGAATTTTGGGTTTTCACGAGCTGTAAGCCATGATCATCAAAATTAAAAACAAAGAAATGCTTGAAATATATCAGTGTGTGTGTGTGTGTGTGATGAAATCTATATAAAATATATGAGTTTCACTTTTTGAATTGAATTACTGAAATAAATGAATTTTTTGATGGTTTTCTAATTTTATGAGATGCACCTGTACATACAGGGAAGCCTCATTATAGTCTTTCCTGTAGGTACAAGCGATGTAACGGAGTTTACTACCACTTCAACATAAAGATGCTCGGTGTCCGAACATGTACAACAAAAGAACTACAAAATGATCCGACTTTTCTCAGCCGAGCAGACCTAAGGCTTCTATCCTACTAGGGGAAAAAGAAATAAATAAAAAAAGAAGTGAGGCTGCGGAAATTAACGATTAATTACTTGATTAATCGTTAATTTTTTTTGATCGAGTACTCACCTCTCCCGCGGCTTCCGGGTGTTCCGTCGGAGATCCGGTGACGTCACCGGACTCCTCCCCCCCTCCCCAGGTCGATGTCCATGCGATTCGTGGATTGAGCTCCACTGCCTCGCCCATAGGAAAGGCCGCAGCTTCGGCCTAGCTCCGGAGCAGCGGCCATCTTGGTACACACCGGCGGCCTAGTAGCGGCGCGCTGACGTCATCATCACCCGCCTGCTTGTGTCGTCTGCGGATGGGTCTGCCTGCTGTCGTTTCTGGTAAGAGCAGATAATCTTCCTATATATACACACAGTGGGGCTATATACAGTGGGAAGAGATGTGGACATTAGAGATCTGGATCTGTCTGTGCATTATAATTAATCGAAATTAGTCAATTAAAAAAAATATATATTAATCAAACATGAAAAATTTAATCAGCAATAGCCCTATTAAAAAAAAGTATCGCATTCAGCGCAAAAGGATGATGAATAATTAAAAGTAGTAAATATAATGAATAAAAAAAAAGGTATATGATGACCTGCCAACCACTGTAAGTATGTATCTATAAAATGAGTGCAGCAAAATAAAAGTATATTAAAACAAATAATTTATAATACCCCAAAACTATCAATGAGTGAATAAATAACGACGTAAGCAGCCCGCTGTAAATAAAATTCCTCCGTGAATTCAATATACCGTATATACTCGAGTATAAGCCGAGTTTTTCAGCACATTGTGCTGAAAATGCCCCCCTCGGCTTATACTCGAGTCACCTTTTTGCACCTGATCTCCCGGATTATGTGAACCCGGTACCGGCCGGCCGTAGGTCCTCTGGACCCCAAACTTGGCACACATGTAGCCCCTCCTCTACAAGTGTGCAAAGATTGTTGTCCGGGGGACCTACGGCCAGGGAGCACCGATTTTTTTCAAACCCGGGCACCCCTTCCATAGACTCCCATGTTAAACCAGTCATTTCTCCTGTGACTTTGGGGACCCGGTACCAACCTGTTGTAGGTCCCCTGGACCCAAAACTTGGCACACGCGTAGCCCCATTTCTCCTCTACAAGTGTGCAAAAAAATTTTGTCTGAGGGGACCTACGGCCGGGGAGCACCAATTCTTTCAAAGCTGGGCACCCCTTCCATAGACTCCCATGTTAAACGTCAGTCTAGTCATGGACACAGTGAGGCATGCAGATTGACACCCTAGGCTTATACTCGAGTCAATACATTTTCCCAGTTTTTTGTGGTAAAATTAGGTGCCTCTGCTTATATTCAGGTTGGCTTACACTCGAGTATATACGGTATATAAAATCAGTGCAGCAAAATAAAAGTATATTAAAATAAATAATTAATTCATAATACCAAAAAACTATGAGTGAATAAATAACTAAGTAAGCAGCCCTCTGTAAATAAAATTCCTCCGTGAATTCAATATAGTGCTTCAATGTATCCCAAAAAAACAGTCAATAAACAACAATGTGAACAGACCTCCAAATAAAAGCACCTACTGAGGAAGCCTATCACTTGGCGATACGCGTGTAGGGGGGAGAGGTAGCGTTCTGTGACGTTTACCGGAGTCTCACCTGGCGAGCCTGGTCTGCCATTATATGCAATTTTTTTCATTGAATTCTTGTAAGAATATTTTAAAGCGGGGTTTGTCAAACTTTTTCCATACAAAAGTACACTATGTTTGTCCTTTCTACTTCATTATGTATATAATCCGAGGAGAGATGTGAGCACGGGATCAAATACCAAAGAGGAGAGAAAGATTGGAGCCGTTTGCCCGGGTGGAGGGGGAGATAAGGAATCAATATAGATAGATGCAGGCCGTTATCTCCACCCGGGCAAACAGCTCCAATCTTTCTCTCCTCTTTGGTATATGATCCCGTGCTCAACTCTCCTCGGATTATATACATAATGAAGTAGACAGGACATGGTGTCCTTTATGTGGAAAACGTTTATTGCCAAAACTCGCTTTAAAATACACTTTCAAGAATTCAATGAAAAAAAAAAATCGTATATTAAAAATGGCAGACCCGGCTCACCATCTCACCAGGTGAGACTCCGGTAAACGTCACAGAACTCTACCTCCCCCCTACACGCGTATCGCCAAGTGATGGGCTTCCTCAGTAGGTGCTTTTATTTACAGAGGACTGTTCACATTGTTATTTATTCACTTATTGACCGTTTTCGGATATATTGAAGCAGTATATCTTATTCACGGAGTAATTTTAATTTACAGAGGACCGTTTACTTATTTATCCTTTCATGACTAAGCCTATTTCTGACATTTGGTGTTTACAAGATAAAAATCTGTATTTTTTTGCTAGAAAGTTCATTAGAACCCCCCAAACATTTATATATATATATATATATATATATATATATATATATATATATATATATATATATATATATTTTTAGCAGAGAATAAAAAAAAAAAGAGATTGTTGCAATATTTTATGTCACACTGTATTTGTGCAGCGCTCTTTTAAAATGCAACTTTTTGGGGAAAAAGACACTTTCATGAATTAAAAAAAAAAAAAAAAAACACGTCAAGTTAGCCCAATTTTTTTGTATAATGTAAAAAAGATGTTTCACTGAGTAAATAGATACCAAACATGTCACGCTTTAAAATTGCGCACACGCGTGGAATGGCGACAAACCACGGTACCTAAACATTTAACGGTTACCAGGTTAGAGGAGGTCTAGGGATGGAATTATTGCCCACACTCTGACGATCGCAGCGATACCTCACATGTGTGATTTGAACACCGTTTACATATGCGGGCGCGACTTCCGTATGCGGTTTCTTTGCTGCACGGGGAACGCTTTAAAAAAATTTTTTCTCCCTTATCTATTTCATTAATTTTTTTACATTGAGTTTTTTTAACCACGTCATCAATTTAAAGATGGATATCTCGGTAACGGCAGCAGCTGCTGCCACAACTGAGATATCCATCTCTTCAGTGGGCGGTTCTGTTTACAATAATGGTGGTCTCTGCGGCGGATTCGCCACAAGATCACCGTTATCGGCGGCGGGAGAGGGGCCCCCCTGCTCTCCGCCATTTACCGAAGCCGTCGGTAGCGGCCGGGTCCTTCTTTCTCTGTGGTATGGATACGAGTGAGGGGGAAGATGGCCCCCACCGATCTCCATACCATAGCAGGGCGGAGCTGACGTCAAAACGCCAGCTCCGCCCATACATCATAAAAGGGACATTTTTTTTTCGTCATTTTTTAAAAAAAAAAACTTTATTGCATTTTAGTCTAAATATGAGATCTGAGATCTCATATTTAAGAGGACCTGTCATGCTTTTTTTCTATTACAAGGGATGTTTACATCGGACCAGACTTTGGGGACCCCAAACTTGGCACACATGTAGCCCCACTCTTCCTCTACAAGTGTGCAAAGTTTGTTGTCCGGGGGACCTACGGCCGGGGAGCACCGATTTTGCAAAGCCGGGCACCCCTTCTATAGACTCCTATGTTAAACGTAGTGGTGCAACGGATCGGTGGTGATCCGGACGGGTCACCCTGTTCGGATCACCACGCGATACGGCGCCTCGGCTGTAGGAAAGGCCGCCGCCATCTTGCTCCACCCCACACTCCTGTACAGTAATGATAGAGAAGGGGCCAAGCGGACATCTTGTTACACCCAAACAGAGTTTTAGATTTCAGTTCATTTCAACACAAAAAACGGAGCTTGTCAGCTTTAATACAGTATTTGGAAATCCAACGGACTGTTTACATGTTAAATTTAAAAGCAGCAGCAAACCTTACATGGTTGCTAATGTGACGGAACACCTCTGATTTTCACATTTAACATTTAGTTAAATGTGAAAATCAGGTGTTCTGTCACATTAGAAACCATGTAAGGTCAGCAGGTTTGCTGCTGCTTTTAAAATGTAACATGTAAACAGTCCGTCGGATTTACAAATACTGTATTTAAGCAAATAAGCTCCGTTTTGTGTTGAAAATAACTGAAATTTAAAACTCCGGTGGGTGTAATAAGATGGTCTTTTTTTTTGCTGATCCGAAAAATTATCCGATCCTTGAGTTTTTTGATCCGTTGCACCCCTAGTTAAACGGCCATTTCTCTGGTGAATTTGGGGATCCGGTACCGGCCGGTCGTAGGTCCCCTGGACCCCAATCTTGGCACACATGTAGCCCCATATAAGCCGAGGCACCTAATTTTACCACAAAAAAAAAAAAAAAAACTGGGAAAACTTGACTCGAGTATAAGCCTAGGGTGTCCATCTGCATGCCTCACTTTGCCCCATTGTCTAGACTGACGTTTAACATGGGAGTCTATGGAAGGGGTGCCCGGCTTTGAAAAATAGGTGCTCCCCGTCTGTAGGTCCCCCGGACAACAAACTTTGCACACTTGTAGAGGAAGAGTGGGGCTACAT
This sequence comes from Rana muscosa, assembly GCA_029206835.1. Taxonomy (NCBI): domain Eukaryota; kingdom Metazoa; phylum Chordata; class Amphibia; order Anura; family Ranidae; genus Rana; species Rana muscosa. The sequence continues at coordinate 10,560,299 of CM055120.1, forward strand.
GTGTGCCAAGTTTGGGGTCCCCAAAGTTCGGGAGACCAGATAGACACACACACACCTAGGACACCAGCAAAAAATAAAACACTAGTGCATGCTGGGAGAAAGGGATATACTGGGCTGGCACTGGGTTTTTTTTTTAGTGTCCAATCCTCCTGTAGGCGACAGTATAGCCTGAACGTATCTGAATCCCTGTAGCCCTCAGAGGATAAATAGGGTGTATATCAGATACGTTGGGTGCCTGATGGTGCAGATCGGCTCTATGTGAACAGCAGCCGAGCATTCTGGGAAAAAAAAAAAAAAGGAATGATGATAGGAAGATACAGAGGAACTCAGACATAGAAAACTCAGTGGACAAAACATGGCTCCACACACATTGTTATAAAAAGATAAAAATTTATTTCGATATGAATTAAATAACAAATTGACAGATAAAACTCTCTGCAGGATCTTCACATTTTGGCCGGATCAGATTTCAAATTCTCTGTACAAAATCCTTTCCTCGCCCACCATACAAAAATATGTAATGCTAAAAAAATAATAATAACTTCTCTGTACACGAAAATGGAACAAACTCTTCAGATGAAGAGAAGACATAAAACAGACGGACATGAGGACATACAAGACACACATGAGGCAGTTATGTTGACGGCAAAACATATAGTGTGTGGGGGGGAGGGGGAAAAAAAAAAAAACATTCATCGTCCGCCATTCCTCTTCCTACTTTTATGGCGTCCCCAATAGCACCCGAGACACCTGTACAATTCTGGAGGAACACGCAGAGGTAAGCGTCACCGTTATTTAAATAAATTGATCTTTTTCTATAAAAAAGGAAGCGCCAAATTATTAGTAAAAAGTTTAAAAAACAGGATTTAGATAAAAGCAATGTATAGACGAGCTGCCGACACGGGCCCCAGTCTGGGGATATAAAGAGCTGCCGACACGGGCCCCAGTCTGGGGATATAAAGAGCTGCCGACACGGGCCCCAGTCTGGGGATATAAAGAGCTGCCGACACGGGCCCCAGTCTGGGGATATAAAGAGCTGCCGACACGGGCCCCAGTCTGGGGATATATAGAAGAGCCGCTGACACAGGCTCCAGACTGGGAATATATAGAAGAGCCGCTGACACGGGCTCAAGACTGAAGATATATAGAAGAGCCGCTGACACGGGCTCCAGACTGAAGATATATAGAAGAGCCGCTGACACAGGCTCCAGACTGAAGATATATAGAAGAGCCGCTGACACAGGCTCCAGACTGAAGATATATAGAAGAGCCGCTGACACAGGCTCCAGACTGAAGATATATAGAAGAGCCGCTGACACAGGCTCCAGACTGAAGATATATAGAAGAGCCGCCGACACGGGCTCCAGACTGGGGATTATATAGAAGAGCCGCCGACACGGGCTCCAGACTGGGGATTATATAGAAGAGCCGCCGACACGGGCTCCAGACTGGGGATTATATAGAAGAGCCGCCGACACGGGCTCCAGACTGGGGATTATATAGAAGAGCCGCCGACACGGGCTCCAGACTGGGGATATATAGACAGGCGGCTGACATGAGGCCCAGACTGGAGGAAAGTGCCATATGATGGGGGTACAGTGCAGTCCTCCAAGGTCACACCCCCAGAGGGGCACTAACGGGAGCGCTGCCTTTGCTGGCCAGGGCCTGGGCTCGGCGCTTGGCCAGGCGGGATTTAGAGGGAGGAGACAGTCTCATGGAGCAAATCTTCTGGATAAAACTTTCATTCTCGTCACTCAGGTCGCTGTCATGTTGGGAAAGCTGGCGGTTCACTGCGATGGCTTCTGCTGCAAAGAGTGTGAGCTCCTTGGTGCTGCTGTTCCTGTAAGATAGAGAGATGTGTGACCACTTACACCCACCACAAGGACAACAAGAAGCCAAAAGCAGCACCAATACTGGGCTCATTAGTGGAGACTTACCTCTGAAGAACCATCGGGGTGGGTAGTCCTCTCTCTGGCGCATCCTAAAAAACAAAACAAAAAAAAAAAAAAACAGACACTGAAGAGGTGGGACCCAAAATACAACACGAGGGCAAAACACAGAAACCAAGGAAGGCGAGAGAAAAACGGGGTGGGGCAAAAAGAGTGGGGGGGAGGGGGAAGCTGGATCAGAGGCATTAGGAGGTAGATGGGCAGAGCACAGAACACACACATACCCCAAGGGTTGTCATTGAGAAGTGACAGGAGAAACAAGAGCAGTAGCGGGGTACAGCAGGATATCCAGCATCCCTTACCCCCTGCACCCACGGGTGCTGCAGAACCTGAGCAGCGCCGAGCCGAGCTTTGGCATCCCGAACCAGCAGCTTAGAGATGAGATCTTTGGCGAGGTTGGAGATGTGCGACCAATCCTTCTCCGGAAATTCGTACTTCCCCTCCTGAATACTTTCAAATAGCTCATTCTAATAGCAAAACAATGCAGAATAGGGTCAGTACTCTAATATACAAACAGAGCAACAAGCTCACACTCAGTCCCCCCCCCCCCCCCAATGCAAGACTGAGTCCAGAGTCACGGTCCCCAAATACAGGACAATGAGCCCACCACAGTCGTCGCCCCCCCAATACAAGACAATGAGCTCGCAGTGACCCCTCCTACACCCAATACAAATTCGCAGTCACCAGCCCCCCCCCCCCCCCTCCAAATACAGGGCAATGAGCTTGCAGTGACCCCTCCCAATATACAAACTCAGTCATTACCCCCCCCCCCCCAAATGCAAGACGATGAGCTTGCAGTGACCCCTCATACCCTCCCCACCTCAATACAATCACAGTTAACATTGACCCCCCCCCCCCCCCATTTTAATCACCAGGTGGGACTGAAATTAGGGTAATCACATAGAAGTGATTGACAGAGTGCTGGGCTCGGTGTACAGTACCTGGCACACTTTGCAGACCTCTCCTCGGTCCCAGCCACAGTCCGCTCCACAGTTGCCCACAAATGGAGGGTATCCGCTCAGCATGATGTACAATATGACCCCCAGGCTCCACAAGTCACAGCGCTTGTCATAGAACGTGGCCTCATCCGTGAAGACTTCCACCACCTCCGGAGCCATGTATTCCGCCGAGCCACACTGCAAGAGGAGACCATACATGCGTCAGCAAAGACAGGAGGAAACCCACCCAACGACTGTGGTCAGGACTGGGATCTGAACCTGCGACCTCTGCTGGTGTCTGGCAGTAACTCTTTATTGCCAAGTCAACTGGAATGCTGGACAATTCCTTGAACGATCAAGTCTAACTTTGAACCCTTTGCTCCTCCTATGAACTTTCTATGTAAGCCATGTCTCTGCACTTCCTGTTTGCCAGATAATTGTGCTCTTCCCCAGCCAATATCGCGCTCCTATGTGTACCTGTAGCTGTCCATATCTCCACTAAAACACTTGTTACGGACCTTTGGCTTTTTCTTCGACTACACTCCCACCCTGCAACCACTTGTTACTGATCTTTGGCTTGTTTACTGACTTTGCTTCTGCTTGATCCCTAGCGGCTAGATCTGCTATTGGACCCCTGCTTGCTGACCTTGCAGTTACCACATTTGTCCCCTCCCAGAAACAACTGGATCCCGCCACCATCACCCCTGGGCCTCCCCTCTCCTGCTCGTCACAGCCCCTGTGCCTCCCCCCCCCTCCTCTGCCTTACTAACCCCCCCCCCAGCTATTAAATCAGCTTTACGAGTTTCCTCCACTCTCTCCCCCTATATGAATATCAGGATGTTATGAAGTCAGTCTCAACCTAACAAATAGAGAATTCTGTTGGCAGCCAGCAGATGGCGATCTATGCCAGCACATGTAGGAGGCGGCTGCCATCAATATTGATCATTTAAAGGGGAGTACCAGCCTTTTATGTTTATTAAAAGCCAGCAGCTACAAAAAAAAAAAAAAGTGGAGCTGCTGGCTTTTAATAAACAGACACTTACCTGTTCCACTGTCCAGCGACACGGCCGCTCCTCCCCCTCTCCGCCCGCGCCTCCATTCTAACTGTGGGCACCCAGCTGTGACGGCTTCACGGCTGGGCACTCACTGTGCATGGGCGAGCGGCACTGCACTCCGAGTGGATAGGTGATCGCCTGGGACCTGTCACGTGTCCCAGGTGATCGCCTACAGGGAGGGGCCCACTCCTACTGAAGCCCCCCCCCCAAAGAAAAAAAAAAAACAAAAACATGCCAAATGTGACATTTAAGGGGGCGAGGTGTGGTTTAAACGGAAGTTCCACTTTCGGGTGGAACTCCGCTTTAAGAGCAATTTATCAGATATGAGAAGGCCAAAGTGATGAGCTCAGCTCCGCCCAAAACTCCTCCCTGTTAGTGTATGTGGACCAGAACTGAACAGAGACCCACCCACGTTCCAGACCATAGAGCCCTAACATTATACTATGGATGGCTGGCTGCACTTACCGGAGTGGTGAGCTCCGGGGTGGTGATGGGTGTGCAGGCACTGTTCAGCTTCACTCCGCTTCCGAGGTCAAAGTCGCAGATCTTCACCGGTGACACCTGAATGCACATCGGAAGTTATTTCACAATGTGACCGCCGAGCAACCAATCCGCAGCACAGAAAGGATGAAATACAATTCTTACCTTGTCCTCATACTGACACAAAATGTTTTCTGGCTTCAGGTCCCGATGTGCGATTCCTAAAAAGATGGAAATCATCATCAGAGATTGACACACACTTTAATAGTGAGCTGGGGGTTGGTAGCGGGGCAAGCGCACTCTCAGGTACAGATACCAGCCCAGTGAAATTTATAGGGCTACATTAGGGTTACAGCGATAGCCTTTTTTTTTGATTGGCGAGCACCGATACATTGCGGTGCGATTTGCATCCTTTCAAAATGAAGGGGCGCAAATCGCACTGCAAAGAAATCGCATGTACCGTATATACGCGAGTATAAGCCGACCCGAATATAAGCCGAGGCACCTAATTTTACCACGAAAAACGTATTGGCTCGAGTATAAGCCTAGGGTGTCCATCTGCATGCCTCACTGTGCCCAATCTTTCTACCTGATCTCCGGCGCTGTGTGACTAGGCTGGCGTTTAACATGGGAGTCTATAGAAGGGGTGCCCGGCTTTAAAAAAAAAAAAAAAAAACGCTGTTCCCCGGCCAACAAACTTTGCACATTTGTAGAGGAATAATGGGGCTACATGTGTGCCATGTTTGGAGTCCAGGGGACCTAGGGCCGGCCCCGGGTCCCCAAAATCACTGGAGAAATGACCGTTTAACATGGGAGTCTATGGAAGGGGTGCCCGGCTTTGGGAAAAAAAAAAAAAAATAAAAAAAAAAAATCTGTGCTCCCCGGCCGTAAGGTCCCCCGGACAACATACTTTGCACACTTGTAGAGGAAGAGTGGGGCTACATGTGTGCCAAGTTTGGGGTTCAGGGGACCTACGGCTGGCCGGGATCAGGCACACAAAGTTGAAGATGGACACAGACTTTAGTATAAGCCGAGGGGGGCATTTTCAGCACAAAAAAATAAATAATAATTGCAAATTGCACTGTAGAGCATGAGTAGCATCCCTAGGCTAATATATATATATATATATATATCACACAAATCCTCGCCGTGTCGCGGCACTAACCGCACATAGGCTGTTTTCAGGTGTTTTAGCGCTAGAAAATCGCCTCCAACGCCTGAAAACCTCCTTCCAGTCATTTCAGTGCGACTTTTCACACTTGCGAGTCGTTCTGAAAAGCCCTGCAAGCAGCATCTTTAGGGCGCTTCGGTAGCGGTGTTATAAAAGCACTCCCTAAACATCCTGCCCATTGAAATGATTGGGCAGAGCTGCCGAAGCACCTGCAAAGCGATTTGTCCGTGCCGCAACACGGGCGCCTTTAACCCTTTCTTCAGCCGCTAGCGGGGGTTAAAAGTGCCACGCTACCAGCTGAAAAGCAAAGCTAAAAAAACAATGGTAAAGCGCTAACTCCCATCGCTTTCAGTGGGAGAGAAGCCCAATCTGGACACGGAAGGATCAGCAGTCTGGGAAGGTGCAGGAGAGGAGCCGGGTGATGTGCAAATCCTGAACAGGACTCCTCCAGGCTCCCTCTGCTATGGGGGGGGGGGGGGGGGGTTTTAGGAAAGCAGTAGTTCTGTGGGACTGCAACAAAAGAGAAGCGACACACATAGCGCACCAGGGCAAAAATGGGCACGTTTCTACTTGCACCGAATATTGTGCGGCTAAAAGAATTGCGATTCCACAGTATAGAAACTATACGTCGCCCACCGCTGACCCCGCCCCCCGTCGTTCAACTTCTGAACTCTGTCACTTCAGACCCCCGACATCTGCATCACTCACAGCTGACCTGAGATACTTACTACGGAAGCAAGTGACCCTCTCACAGCACAAACACCCCTTCGCTGCACCGCTCCCCCCCCCCCCACCCCGTGTTCTCCCTGGACTCTAGCTACAAATCTTCTCCTATTCCCTGCTCCAGTAGGCGGGGGGCTAAATTACAACTAATTATGGCTCCTCCTACTGGACCAGGGAACAAGAGAAGGGGGAGAAGAGTCGCACACCTTTGGGATGAATTTGAGTGGAGACTGCGAGCCAGGCCTTCTCATCCAACATCAGTGCCTGACCTCACAAATGCTCTTCTGGAAGAAGAGTCAAACATTCCCATAGACACCCTCCTAAACCTTGTGGACGGCCTTCCCAGAAGAGTTGAAGCTGTTATAGCTGCAAAGGGCGGGGCCAACTCAATATTTAACCCTACGGACGAAGACTGGGATACCATTAAAGTTTAAGTGCGTGTAAAGGCAGGTGTCCCAATACTTTTGGTATTATAGTGTAATTATATAACACACACATGTGTCCGTAGACTCGTACATCTATAGTGAAGCTGATCTGATGCTCTCAGCACTTGTACGCAGCCAGTTGTATACACAGCCGCCCGCCCCGCCCCCCCCCCCCCCCCCAAATCTCACCTTTTGTATGGAGGAAGTCCAGGGCCAATGCAATATCCCGGACCACCGTACTGGCCTCCTTCTCATTAAAGTGCTTCCTCCTCTGGATGTGAGACAGTATAGAGCCTGCAGACAGCAATGACGATGTCATAGAACGGAAATCACAAGATTACCAACAATGAACATAACAATGACCCCCATACTGATCAATAACTGACCATTACCCACCCAATACCAATCCACATACTGATCCATTACCCACCCAATACTGATCCATTACCCATCCACCTAATACCGATCCCCCCACTGATTACTGACCCCCATACTGATCAATTACCCACCCAATACCGATCCCCATACTAATCAATTACTGACCCAACACCGATCCCCCCCACTGATCAATTACTGACCCAACACCGAACCCCATACTGATCCACTACCGATCAATTACTGACCCAACACTGATCAATTACCCACCCAATACCGATCCCCATACTGATCCATTACCGACCCAATACCGATCCCCCACTGATATATTACCCACCCAATACCGATCTACATACTGATTACCCCCAATACTGATCCACTACCGATCCATTACTGACCTAATACTGATCAATTACTTACCCCCATAACTGATCAATTACCCACCCAATACCGATCCCATACTGATCTATTACTGACCCAATACCAATGCCCCCCACTGATCAATTACTGACCCCCATACTGATCAATTACCCACCCAACACTGATCCATTACCGAGCAATACCGATCCCCCCACTGACCCAATACCGATCAATTACCGACCCCCATACTGATCCATTACCCACCCAATACACTTAGGCCTCGTACACACGCCGAGATTCTCGTCGAAAAAAACATGTCGTTTTTTTCGACGAGATTCTTGGACAAGAAACTTGTCCAGCCGAGTGTACACACGCTTGATTCAAAGAACCCGCGGTTCTTTGAATGGAACGTACGCGGTGACGTCATCGACTACGACGAGCATGCGCTCGTCACATTCGATGCCGTCGCCGCCATCTTGGTATACCCCATCTATGCCTAGGAAGCTACCGCGCATGCATCGAATTCATTTCGAACATGCGCGGGCTTCCCGGCGGACAGGTAAGTGTACACACACTCACTTTTCTCGTTGAGAAACAGGCCGACGAGAATCTCAACGAGAAAATAGAGAGCAGGTTCTCTATTTTCTCGTCGAGGTTACTTGTCGGTTTTCTCGACGAGAAACCCGATAGCCGCGTACACACGACCGATTTACTCGGCAAGACCTCTCTGCCAGCAAGTTTCTTGCTGGTTCTTGCCGAGAAACTCGGTCGTGTGTACGAGGCCAAAGAGTCAGAACAGGATCACAGGAGGAGGCTAAAAAAAACAACAATGGAAGTCGTACCCAACATAAACTCCCCCCCCCCTCTTCACCCTGGGTAGATCTATGGACAGACCCCGATAGTATCCGTACCCATCCCCCCCGCCCTGGGTATATCTATGGACACCACTCCTAATCTACAAGCCAGGATGTTCTGGTGTTTTCTGCAACCAGCAGATGGCGCCATAGGAGAGCGTTCTCCATGGCTGACGCCTCTGCATTCCCTGGACTCTGAAGTTCCACCAGTGAACTTTGTTTTCTGCCGTTATTCCAAGAACCGGAGTCACCGGACACGACTCACCTCCTCGCAGCTTCTCAAACACCAGATAGAAGCGATCGTCGTCCTCACAGAATTCGATTAATTCCAGAATATTCCTGGAGGAGCGAAAAGAAGGTGAACGTCAACCACCAAGAACATCGCTCACTCCGCCCACAGCTTCCACTCCACCCAGAGTGCCCGCCCGCCCACTCCACCCAGCGTGCCCGCCCGCCCACTCCACCCATAAGCAGTCCTATGGATTCCCAACATACACACTAGCCCGCCTCATCCACTCACATTCCCAGCCCCATCTGCTCCCACATGCACAACCCACTGCATCCATTCCCCCAAATGCAACCCCCCCCCCCCCTTCAGTTCCCACATGCACAACCCCCTCCCCCCGGCTGCAGAGAAGACAATCACTGAGCAATATGTGCAGTCAATTTAAGGCCTCCTGTTTGTGGGAGTCACACTGTCTGGCTTTCACATTCAGACATGACGTTGGACTCCATGGGACCACAATACCCTCACGTGGGACTCTAGAAAAAATAAAAATAAAAAAAACTGATGGTGGGAAAGGATTTCCTATCCATTGTCTGCTCTCCAGGGCCCCTGTTACTGGGCTTCCCCCTCACTTCCTGTTCCAGTGACACTCAGGATGTGACCAGCACTAGACAGGAAGTGAGGGTACGGCAGTAAAGACCCGACAGAGGGTCCCACCCTTCCATCCAACAGGGGGGGGAAACTTGGCTGGAATTCCACTTTTAAAAAATCAATAAAAAACTGGAGAACGGTCAGTGTCCATGGCAACCGGATCGCCTCCATGCCCAACAGGGAATGTAAGAAGGCGATTGGCTGTTATGAACACCCAGTGATCAGACAGAAATACATCCTGTGTGCGTCCGAATGCTGACCCCCCAAACATCAGAAACTATTTCTATAACTGAGGTTATTACTTGTTGCCTTGACACTGATACAAAGTCTCCACTTCCCGGAACACTCGACTGCGGCTGTGCCCCGCCTTCTTCTCCACGATCTGTAGGAGGAGGACAAGAGGTCAGACAGTTCTCCAGACAAACCACCAGCGAGAGACAAAGAGCCCAATCCGCCAGACCGACCCACGCCCACTCCGACCCCCACCAACTATCCACCAACCACCTTCCCCACTTCAACCCCCCCGCCAACCACCTTCCTCACTTCAACCCCCCCCCGCCAACCACCTTCCCCGCCAACCACCTTCCCCACTTCAACCCCCCCCGCCAACCTTCTTCCCCACTTCAACCCCCCCCCGCCAACCTTCTTCCCCACTTCAACCCCCCCCCGCCAACCACCTTCCCCACTTCAACCCCCCCCCCGCCAACCACCTTCCCCACTTCAACCCCCCCCCCACCAACCACCTTCCCCACTTCAACCCCCCCCCCACCAACCACCTTCCCCACTTCAACCCCCCCCCCCCACCAACCACCTTCCCCACTTCAACCCCCCCCCCCGCCAACCACCTTCCTCACTTCAAACCCCCCCCGCCAACCACCTTCCCCACTTCAACCCCCCCCCCCCCCGCCAACCACCTTCCTCACTTCAACCCCCCCCGCCAACCACCTTCCTCACTTCAACCCCCCCCCGCCAACCACCTTCCTCACTTCAACCCCCCCCCGCCAACCACCTTCCTCACTTCAACCCCCCCCCCCCGCCAACCACCTTCCTCACTTCAACCCCCCCCCCCCGCCAACCACCTTCCTCACTTCAACCCCCCCCCCCCCGCCAACCACCTTCCTCACTTCAACCCCCCCCCCCCCCGCCAACCACCTTCCTCACTTCAACCCCCCCCCCCCCCGCCAACCACCTTCCTCACTTCAACCCCCCCCCGCCAACCACCTTCCTCACTTCAACCCCCCCCCGCCAACCACCTTCCTCACTTCAACCCCCCCCGCCAACCACCTTCCTCACTTCAACCCCCCCCGCCAACCACCTTCCTCACTTCAACCCCCCCCCGCCAACCACCTTCCTCACTTCAACCCCCCCCCGCCAACCACCTTCCTCACTTCAACCCCCCCCCCCCCGCCAACCACCTTCCTCACTTCAACCCCCCCCCCCCGCCAACCACCTTCCTCACTTCAACCCCCCCGCCAACCACCTTCCTCACTTCAACCCCCCCGCCAACCACCTTCCTCACTTCAACCCCCCCCCCCGCCAACCACCTTCCTCACTTCAACCCCCCCCCCCGCCAACCACCTTCCTCACTTCAACTCAACCCCCCCCCCCGCCAACCACCTTCCTCACTTCAACCCCCCCCCACCAACCACCTTCCTCACTTCAACCCCCCCCGCCAACCACCTTCCTCACTTCAACCCCCCCCCCCCCCCGCCAACCACCTTCCTCACTTCAACCCCCCCCCCCCCGCCAACCACCTTCCTCACTTCAACTCAACCCCCCCCCCAACCACCTTCCTCACTTCAACCCCCCCCACCAACCACCTTCCTCACTTCAACCCCCCCCGCCAACCACCTTCCTCACTTCAACCCCCCCCCCGCCAACCACCTTCCTCACTTCAACCCCCCCCCCCGCCAACCACCTTCCTCACTTCAACCCCCCCCCCCCCCCCGCCAACCACCTTCCTCACTTCAACCCCCCCCCCGCCAACCACCTTCCTCACTTCAACCCCCCCCCCGCCAACCACCTTCCTCACTTCAACACCCCCCCCCCGCCAACCACCTTCCTCACTTCAACCCCCCCCCCGCCAACCACCTTCCTCACTTCAACCCCCCCCCCCGCCAACCACCTTCCTCACTTCAACCCCCCCCCCCCCAACCACCTTCCTCACTTCAACCCCCCCCCCCCGCCAACCACCTTCCTCACTTCAACCCCCCCCCCCCGCCAACCACCTTCCTCACTTCAACCCCCCCCCCGCCAACCACCTTCCTCACTTCAACCCCGCCCCCCGCCAACCACCTTCCTCACTTCAACCCCCCCCTCCAACCACCTTCCCCACTTCAACCCACCCCGCCAACCACCTTCCCCCACTTTAACCCCCCGCCAACTATCCGCCAACCACCTTCCTCACTTCAACCCCCCGCCAACCACCTTCCCCCACCAACTATCCGCCAACCACCTTCCCCCCGCCAACTATCCGCCAACTATCCGCCAACCACCATCCCCGCCAACTATCCGCCAACCACCATCTCCGCCAACTATCCGCCAACCACCATCCCCGCCAACTATCCGCCAACCACCATCCCCGCCAACTATCCGCCAACCACCATCCCCCACTTATACCCCCCCGCCAACCACCTTCCCCCACTTATACCCCCCGCCAACCACCATCCCCGCCAACAACCTTCCCCACTTCAACCCCCCCGCTAACCACCAATAGCCTTCCTCACTCCGCTCTCTTTATAAAACATTACATTCAGTAGAACTGTGTAGTGTCACCTTCACGGCGTAATCCTTCCCAGTCTGTAGGCTGACACATCCCTGGACCTTGGCGTACGCTCCTTCCCCCAGCAGCTCATCAGTCAGCTGGTACAAGTCTGCCAACAAAAACATTCCAAAAATCAGAGTAGAGAAATAATTTGGGGGGGGGGGGGAATTGAGCAAATGTGGAGTGGATGTGTATGGCAACCAATCAGCTTCTATCTTCAGTTGGTTCATGCAAGCTTTGAAAAATAAAAGCTAGAAGCTGATTGGTTGCCCTACACAGAGCTTCCGATTCTGGATGCTCCAGTTTTGATAAATTCCTTCAACAACCAATCTCTTCCCTGCACAGTCTGCAAATGATAAGCCGGGCCTAATAGCCCCCTCCCCCCACAGGACAAACTGAGGTCAACTGACCCCCTCCCGTCCATCCCATTTCTGATTAATGGAGAGAGACTGATCATTCCACCGCAGAGGACAATTCCAGGACACCTCTGGGGGCCACGAGAACCTCTGGGGAGGGGGGAGATGGTGGGATGAGTTTGTGGCCAAGGTGAGGACCTCGAACTGAACACCAGACGTTATTTCCACAAACCTGCAAACTTCCCGGTGAAGCTGTCTGCCGCTCGGGTCCTCCGCTTCTTCTTCTTCCGTTTCCCGGGGTCATCTATCGGGATGTGCTGACTGCTCACCATTTCTGTGCCAAAAACAGAAGAAAGGGGTCACCATGCGCCATCACCAGAGGAGGCGACCCCAACATTTCCCTCCCCACTTCCCAGACCTCACAGAGTCTACCCCCAGGGCCCCGTCTTCTCCTGACCTCACAGAGCCCTCATCTCCAGGGGCCCTGACCTCACAGGGACCCCCCCTCCCCTCCAGGGTCCCCGGCGACGACTCCTGACCACGCAGAGACCCCCCCTCCCCTCCAGGGGCCCCGACCACGCAGAGACCCCCCCTCCCCTCCAGGGGCCCCGACCACGCAGAGACCCCCCCTCCCCTCCAGGGGCCCCGACCACGCAGAGACCCCCCCTCCCCTCCAGGGGCCCCGACCACGCAGAGACCCCCCCTCCCCTCCAGGGGCCCCGACCACGCAGAGACCCCCCCTCCAGGGGCCCTGACCACGCAGAGACCCCCCCTCCAGGGGCCCTGACCTCACAGAGACCCCCCCTCCAGGGGCCCTGACCTCACAGAGACCCCCCCTCCAGGGGCCCTGACCTCACAGAGACCCCCCCCCTCTCCAGGGGCCCTGACCTCACAGAGACCCCCCCTCCAGGGGCCCTGACCTCACAGAGACCCCCCCCCTCTCCAGGGGCCCTGACCTCACAGAGACCCCCCCCCTCTCCAGGGGCCCTGACCTCACAGAGACCCCCCCTCTCCAGGGGCCCTGACCTCACAGAGACCCCCCCCCTCTCCAGGGGCCCTGACCTCACAGAGACCCCCCCCCTCTCCAGGGGCCCTGACCTCACAGAGACCCCCCCTCTCCAGGGGCCCTGACCTCACAGAGACCCCCCCCCTCTCCAGGGGCCCTGACCTCACAGAGACCCCCCCCCTCTCCAGGGGCCCTGACCTCACAGAGACCCCCCCCCTCTCCAGGGGCCCTGACCTCACAGAGACCCCCCCCTCTCCAGGGGCCCTGACCTCACAGAGACCCCCCCCCTCTCCAGGGGCCCTGACCTCACAGAGACCCCCCCCTCTCCAGGGGCCCTGACCTCAGAGACCCCCCCCCTCTCCAGGGGCCCTGACCTCAGAGACCCCCCCCCTCTCCAGGGGCCCTGACCTCAGAGACCCCCCCTCTCTCCAGGGGCCCTGACCTCACAGAGACCCCCCCTCCAGGGGCCCATCTCATAGAGCCCGCCCCCCCTACCACCAGGGGTCCCCGACTTCTCCTGACCTCACAGAGCCCCCAGGAAGAGGGGACACAGTCCGGAAGTGAATCTCCCCTCTGGGGTCACAGGCTGTACAGGGGGACAGTGTCCAGGCCGGTTATTGTCTCCCCCATACCCGGAAGTACAGACCATTCCCGGGAGAGTCATCACTGTACCGGGAACGGAACCCCCCCCCGGCGATAATACACCCGGATCCCCATTCCTCCCCCCTCCTCACCTGCCGGCATCAGTCGGGTCACCCGGTGACACAGAGACTCTCCGACTCGTCCAGCAGCTCCCGCACTCTGCACTCAGACCCCGCCCCTTCTCTGATTGTCCTCATTCATCTCTCCCCTCCCCCCCCCCCGCCCTTTCCTACCGGCTGTCTTCCTACGTTCTGTCTCCTGATTGGTTGACTCAGTAGGCGGAATTCTCACACCCAGAAGTGTCGCCGCTAAGGTGACGGAGCGCTCTGCCAGACAACCAAGAAAATGGCCGCCGAGAGCAAAATGGGGAGATAGAGAAGAGAAGACCCGCCCCGGAAATCAAGTCTTCATTATGAATGTTTATTCTCCTCAGATAACTAACTACTGCTCACCACCCCACATCTCCTGAGAGCACTCCATGAAGGTACAGAGGCAGGGTGAGGGGTATATACAGTCTGGGTGTTGTCAGGCCAGGTGAGGGGTGTACAGTCCAGGTGTTGTCAGGGTGAGGGTTGTATAGTCTAGGTGTTGTCAGGGTGAGGGGTGTATAGTCCAGGTGTTGTCAGGGTGAGGGGTGTATAGTCCAGGTGTTGTCAGGCTGAGGGGTGTACAGCCCGGGTGTTGTCAGGGTGAGGGGTGTACAGCCTGGGTGTTGTCAGGGTGAGGGGTGTACAGTCCGGGTCTTGTCAGGGTGAGGGGGCAGAGTCTGGGTGTTGTCAGGCCACATCGCCCTACAGGGGACTCTATGATACGACTACACAGCTCTCACCTCCACCCGCCACATCACCTTACAGGGGACTCTATGATATAGCTACACAGCCCTCACCTTCACCGGCCATATCACCCTACAGGGGACTCTATGATACGACTACACAGTCCTCGCCTCCACCTGGCCACATCGCCCTATGGGGGACTCTATGATACGACTACACAGCCCTTACCTCCACCTGGCCACATCGCCCTACAGGGGACTCTATGATACGACTACACAGCTCTCACCTCCACCTGGCCACATCACCCTACAGGGGACTCTATGATACGACTACACAGCCCTCGCCTCCACCTGGCCACATCGCCCTATGGGGGACTCTATGATATAGCTACACAGCCCTCACCTCCACCCAGCCACATCACCTTACAGGGGACTCTATGATACGACTACAAGGCCCTCAACTCCACCTGGCCACATCGCCCTACAGGGGACTTTATGATACGACTACACAGCCCTCACCTCCTCCTGGCCACATCGCCCTATGGGGGACTCTATGATATAGCTACACAGCCCTCACCTCCACCCGGCCACATCACCTTACAGGGGACTCTATGATACGACTACACAGCCCTTACCTCCACCTGGCCACATCGCCCTACAGGGGACTCTATGATACGACTACACAGCCCTCACCTCCACCTGGCCACATCACCCTACGGGGGACTCTATGATACGACTACAAGGCCCTCAACTCCACCCGGCCACATCACCTTACAGGGTACTCTATGATACGACTACAAGGCCCTCACCTACACCCGGCCACATCACCCTACGGGGGACTCTATGATACGACTACACAGTCCTCACCTCCTCCTGGCCACATCACCCTACGGGGGACTCTATGATACGACTACACAGCCCTCACCTCCACCTGGCCACATCACCTTACAGGGGACTCTATGATACGACTACACAGCCCTCGCCTCCACCTGGCC
This sequence comes from Rana muscosa, assembly GCA_029206835.1. NCBI lineage: Eukaryota > Metazoa > Chordata > Amphibia > Anura > Ranidae > Rana > Rana muscosa. Next base: position 10,576,041 of record CM055120.1, read on the forward strand.
ACATCACCCTACGGGGGACTCTATGATACGACTACAAGGCCCTCACCTCCACCTGGCCACATCACCCTACGGGGGACTCTATGATACGACTTCACAGCCCTCACCTCCACCCGCCACATCACCTTACAGGGGACTCTATGATACAGCTACACAGCCCTCACCTCCACCCGCCACATCACCCTACGGGGGACTCTATGATACGACTACACAGCCCTCACCTCCACCTGGCCACATCACCCTACGGGGGACTCTATGATACGACTACAAGGCCCTCAACTCCACCCGGCCACATCACCCTACGGGGGACACTATGATACGACTACACAGCCCTCACCTCCACCCGGCCACATCACCCTACAGGGGACTCTATGATACGACTACACAGCCCTCACCTCCATCTGGCCACATCACCCTACGGGGGACTCTATGATACGACTACACAGCCCTCACCTCCACCTGGCCACATCACCTTACAGGGGACTCTGTGATACGACTACACAGCCCTCACCTCCACCTGGCCACATCACCCTACGGGGGACTCTATGATACGACTACAAGGCCCTCAACTCCACCTAGCCACATCACCCTACGGGGGACTCTATGATACGACTACAAGGCCCTCAACTCTACCAGGCCACATCACCCTACCATGGAGGAGGGACTCCTATTTCTATGGTCTATTCCTAGCTGTATTTTAGTCTCATAGCTTTTACTTATTGATCTATCGTATCGTATCGGATTAGTCTGGGGTCACGTGGATCTGGGAATTTGTCCCATGGGCGGGCAAGAACATCCATAGACGCACCCCCTTGCTGTCAAGTCTGTTGCCCTTTATGCGCCCTGCAGGGGGAAGTTATGTTTATTTGATATGGTTTTTTTATATACTCACAGATATTTTTTTCCCTCTCCTCTCCAACTTTTCACATATGAGGTGAGATATTGATGGTTTTTGTATAAGATATTCCTACTTTTGTGACCGATTTGTGTGGAATGTTTCCTTTGCTTTCTCCATTCGTTTACCTGATTGTACCATCTGCAACTTTATGTACTCAAAAATATTAGCTGGTCCTGATGAAGCGGGGATCCTCCGAAACGCGTTGACCTACCTAAGCACATGTCACAGCGATGGGATTGGACCATTCTACATCTACTCAGCTCTATGTTTTATTTTTTAATGCTAATATTTGTAATAAAGATTGTCTTTTAATATATAAAGTTTTGCTGCTTTGACTCCCAGGAGGGTTATTTAAAGCCCCAATTATGAGTTACATTGTATACTTTGTTGCAATGTGGGACGATGCCTCGGGGGTCATTATTTTACCCCCACCCCCTAATATTACTTGTTGAGAATTGATAAGAAGATCTCCCATGATGTGCCGGAGATCAGATATCGCAGGATGTCCAGGCAGAGTCTCACTCCTCTTCCAACACTGTGTGTATATCTGCACCCCCCCCCCCCCCCCCCCTCGGCTGCTGCAACTGAAAATATCTTCTTCACCATCTCTGCTCTGACAGCTGGAAAATCCGAGCGCATCGCATTCTTGTGTGGCGGCGTATCTTCTGACTGAGAAGCTGGAAGGCAGCCAATCACCTGGAGGGGAATCCTCCTGCAGTTACTCCGGGCATTAGACGCACCTCTACAATCTCCCCCCCCCCCCCTGCTGCCAGTGTTATCATCTCCCCACTGCACTGGTTCAATCCTGTGGTGTGTATCAGGGGATTAGGCTGGGGGACAGTGAGAGGGGTGCTGATATTTGGGGGGTAGTGAGATTTGGGGGGTAGTGAGATTCGGGCAGGGTGCTGATATTTGGGGGGTAGTGAGATTCGGGCAGGGTGCTGATATTTGGGGGTAGTGAGATTCGGGCAGGGTGCTGATATTTGGGGGGGTAGTGAGATTCAGGCAGGGTGCTGATAATTGGGGGGTAGTGAGATTCGGCAAAGTGTGCTGATATTTTGGATGGGGGGTAGTGAGATTCAGGTGGGGGTACTAATATTTGGGGGGTAGTGAGATTCGGGCAGGGTGCTAATATTTTGGGTGGGGGGTAGTGAGATTCAGACAGGGGTGCTGATATTTGGGGGGGGTAGTGAGATTCGAGTCAATATCAACACCGGGAGCATCTATAACCTGCCCACACTGCCAGCACCCCCCCCCCTCCCTCATTACATAGTATAGCCAAGCCCTTCACAGTGACTGTAGGGGGCGGGGCTAGGTGAACAAGTGACTCCCATCTCCTCGTATAGTATAGCAAAAAAATGGGGTAGTACATGCGGTGTACCCCTCGGGTTTGTTTCCTCCGTATATGGGGATAGTATGGGCGGTGTATTTCTCTGGGTTGTATCCCTGGTATATGGGGATAGTACGGGTGGTGTATTCCTCTGGGTTGTTTCCCCGGTATATGGGGGTAGTATGGGTGGTGTACCCTTCAGGCTTGTATTCCCGGTATAGGGGGTAGTACGGGTGGTGTACCCCTCAGGTTTGTGTCCCCAGGATATGGGGTGTAGTACAGGCAGTGTACCCCTCGGGGTTGTGTTCCTGATATATGGGGGTGATGTACCCTTCGGGGTTGTGTTCCCAGTATATGGGGGGGGGAGTAGTAAAGGCGGTGTTCCCCTCTGGGTTGTGTTCCCGGTGTATGGGGGTAGTATGGGCGGTGTACCCCTCTGGGTTGTGTCCCCAGTATATGGGGGTAATATGGGCGGTGTACCCCTCGGGGTTGTGTCCCCAGTATATAGGGGTGGTGTACCCCTCGGGGTTGTGTCCCCAGTATATGGCGGTAGTAGGGGTGGTGTACCCCTCGGGTTGTGTCCCCAGTATATGGGGGTAGTAGGAGTGGTGTACCTCTCGGGGTTGTGTTCATGGTATATGAGGGGTAGTATGGGCGGTGTACCCCTTGGGGTTGTGTTCCCGGTATATGGGGGTAGTACGGGTGGTGTACCCCTCAGGGTTGTATCTCTCGCTGTTCAGATCCTGGCTCCAGCTTCTTGTACTGAAGGGTCCCGAACCTCCCGATCTTAAATAGTTATATAGAGTTCAAGTACCCCGAGCCTCCCATTCATATATACACACTGATCAGCCATAACCTTATGACCACCTACCTAATATTAAGTAGGTCCCCCTTTTGCCGCCAGGCATGGACTCCAAAGTACCGTCCACATAAATGGCAGGACCAAGGTGTCCCAGCAGAACATTGCCCAAAGCCTCACACTGCCTTTGCCGGCTTCTTCCCACACTGCATCCTGGTGCCGTCTCTTCCCCATGTAAGTGACCCACCCACACCCACCCGGCCATCCACATGATGTAACAGAAAACATGATTCATCAGACCAGACCACCTTCTTCCATTGCTCCGTGGTCCAGTTCTGATGTTCACGTGACCATTGTAGGCGCATTTGGCTGTGGACACGGGTCAGCATGGCCTCCCTGACCAGTCTGTGGCCACACCCCCCATACACAACAAACTGTGATGGACATTATTTCTGCTTTCAACAAAACACCATGGCTGATCGGTGTACATTCATTCTGTATATATATTGGGGGGGCCGGCACATGAAATGGGGGACACATCTCCCCGTGTCCGGGATTTGGTGGAATGTTGGTATGTCGGGGGGACACTCCACTCTGTGAATATACCATTTGAGTGGAGTACTAATTCGAGGCATGTATATATAGTATCTATACAATATTATTTAATATAAAAACACAATCTTCCTTTCAGTCCTACATTCTGTCTATAATCAATGAATAACCCTTTCATTGCTGGTCTTCTCTCAGTAGTCATCCTTTTCTTTCTGTGACAAGAGAACTAATAGGTTCTTTTATAGAGTCATCAGATGCTGGTGGTACCAGCCAGGCAGCATAGAGTCCACATTGGAGGCCCAACCTTCTGGAATGAGGAGCCGTCAGCTGCTGGTATCATCAGCCAGGCAGTATGGCGTCCACATTGGAGGCCCAACCTTCTGGAATTGGGAGCCATCAGACGCTGGTGTCATCAGCCAGGCCATATACAGTCCACATTGGAGGCCCAACCTTCTGGAATTGGGAGCCATCAGACGCTGGTGTCATCAGCCAGGCCATATAGAGTCCACATTGTCCGAACCTTCTGGAAAAGAGAGCCTTCAGATGCTGGTGTTATAAGCCAGGCTTTATAGAGTTCACATTGGAGGCCCAACCTTCCAGGATATAGAGTCATCAGACGCTGATGTCATCAGCCAGGCCATATACAGTACAGTCCACATTGGAGGCCCAACCTTCTCAAATTGGGAGCCATCAGACGCTGGTGTCATCAGCATGGCCATATACAGTCCACATTGGAGACCCAACCTTCTCGAATTGGGAGCCATCAGACGCTGGTGTCATCAGCATGGCCATATACAGTCCACATTGGGGGCCCAACCTTCTTGAATTGGGAGCCATCAGACGCTGGTGTCATCAGCATGGCCATATACAGTCCACATTGGAGGCCCAACCTTCTCGAATTGGGAGCCATCAGACACTGGTGTCATCAGCCAGGCCATATAGAGTCCACATTGGCCACATTGGCCGAACCTTCTGGAAAAGAGAGCCATCAGACGCTGGTGTCATCAGCCAGGCTTTATAGAGTTCACATTGGAGGCCCAACCTTCCAGGATATAGAGTCATCAGACGCTGATGTCATCAGCCGGGCCATATGAAGTCCACATTGGAGACACGGCCTTCCAGAATTGAGAGCCATCAGACATCGGTGTCACCAGTCAGTCTGTATAGAGCCCATAGTGGAGGCCCAGCCTTCCAGGATATGGAGCCACCAGACACTGGTGTTATCAGCCAGGCTGTATAGAGCCCATATTGGTGGCCCAATCTTCCAGGATATGGAGCCATCAGACGCTGGTGTCATCAGCCAGACTGTATGGAGTCCACATTGGAGGCTCAACTTTCCGGAATATTCCATGATACAAAATGGTCATCCTGGAGGTGGCGTCAGTGGCAGATTTTCTCCGTCATCTCTCTCTGTAGAAAGAAAAGTCTCTGGAATTATTTATATTCTCATGGTGGGCAAAGAACATTCTAGAACATTCTACTCTAGGAAGAGAAATGTATGGGATCAGATGAGCATCAGAACTGAGGAACGTTGGGCCTCATTCCTCAGAGGTGTCCCTCAGATCCCTACAGTGGGTGGTCCAAATCTACCTTTGTTACCCATAGCAACTGATCTACCTGACTGCTGTAGACATCGCAATTCATTTCAGAAATATGCTGTCTATGGGGCCCCCGAGCAGGTCTGTATGTCAGTCCCTTGTATTTCTGTACTCAGAATTTGTCTATGGGGCCCCTGAGTGGTCTGTAGGTCAGTCCCTTGTATTCCTGTACTCAGGATTTTTCTATGGGGCCCCTGAGCGGTCTGTATGTCAGTTCTTGTATGCCTGTACTCAGGATTTGTCTATGGGGCCCCTGAGCGGTCTGTATGTCAGTCCCTTGTATTCCTGTACTCAGGATTTGTCTATGGGGCCCCTGAGCGGTCTGTATGTCAGTCCCTTGTATTCCTGTACTCAGGATTCGTCTATGGGGCCCCTGAGCGGTCTGTATGTCAGTCCCTTGTATTCCTGTACTCAGAATTTATCTATGGGGCCCCTGAGCAATCTGGATGTACTCAGGATTTCTCTATGGGGCACCTGAGCGGTCTGTATATACTCAGGATTTATGGGGCCCCTGAGCGGTCTGTATGTACTCAGGATTTATGGGGCCCCTGAGTGGCCTGTATGTACTCAGAATTTATGGGGCCCCTGAGTGACCTGTATGTACTCAGAATTTATCGGGCCCCTGAGTGACCTGTATGTACTCAGAATTTATGGGGCCCCTGAGTGACCTGTATGTACTCAGAATTTATCGGGCCCCTGAGTGGCCTGTACGTACTCAGGATTTAAGGGGCCCCTGAGTGGACTGTACGTACTCAGGATTTATGGGGCCTGAGTGGTCTGCATGTATTTAGGATTTATGGGGCCCCTGAGTGGCCTGTATGTATTTAGGATTTGTCTATGGGGCCCCTGAGTGGCCTGTATGTACTCAGGATTTATGTGGCCCCTAAGTGGCCTGTATGTACTCAGGATTTATGGGGCCCCTGAGCGGTCTGTATGTACTCAGGATTTATGGGGCCCCTGAGCGTCCTGTAAGTACTCAGATTTTTTGGGGCCCCTGAGTGGCCTGTATGTACTTAGGATTTATGGGGCCTCTGAGTGGCCTGTATGTACTCAGGATTTATGGGGCCCCTGAGTGGCCTGTATGTACTCAGGATCTCTCCATGGGGCCCCTGAGTGGCCTGTATGTACTCAGGATTTATGGGGCCCCTTGCGTGGCCTGTATGTACTCAGGATTTATGGGGCCCCTGAGTGGCCTGAATGTACTCAGAATTTATGGGGCCCCTGAGTGGCCTGAATGTACTCAGAATTTATGGGGCCCCTGAGTGGCCTGTATGTACTCAGGATCTCTCCATGGGGCCCTGTGTGGCCTGTATGTACTCAGGATTTTTGGGGCCCCTGAGTGGCCTGTATGTACTCAGGATCTCTCCATGGGGCCCCTGCGTGGCCTGTATATACTCAGGATTTATGGGGCCCCTGAGTGGCCTGTATGTACTCAGGATTTATGGGGCCCCTGAGTGGCCTGAATGTACTCAGAATTTATGGGGCCCCTGAGTGGCCTGAATGTACTCAGAATTTATGGGGCCCCTGAGTGGCCTGTATGTACTCAGGATCTCTCCATGGGGCCCCTGAGTGGCCTGTATGTACTCGGGATCTCTCCATGGGGCCCCTGAGTGGCCTGTATGTTGGGGGATGGGTTGTTCAGGTTGGATTCCCCGTCCTCGGTGACACATGGGACATCTGATAAGTCGGCTGAGTCATGGTGTTATTGATAGTGAGGATGATGTAATCCCGTCCTGACACGCGGGCCCCGTGTGTGTGCGTGACGCTCTAATCATCCATCAATCACACCTGTATGGGGCCCCGAGCAGAGCGAGGTGAGTGACGACCTGTGTGTGATGATGACATCTTTCAGAAGATGGAAACATCCAGAGGCTGCAGGGAGTGCTGCACTGTGTACACACAATGTCCTCCATGTCCCCAGCCCAGATCCACACATCACTGAATCCTGGAGAATATATTCATAACCCAAGCAACTGAATTCATTCTCTATTGAAAAGAGGAGATTAAGGGGGGGGTATGATCTCCATGTATAAATACATAAGGGGGGGATATGATCTCCATGTATAAATACATAAGGGGGGATATGATCTCTATGTATAAATACATAAGGGGGGATATGATCTCCATGTATAAATACATAAGGGGGGGATATGATCTCCATGTATAAATACATAAGGGGGGGATATGATCTCCATGTATAAATACATAAGGGGGGATATGATCTCCATGTATAAATACATAAGGGGGGATATGATCTCCACGTATAAATACATAAGGGGGGATATGATCTCCATGTATAAATACATAAGGGGGGGATATGATCTCCATGTATAAATACATAAGGGGGGATATGATCTCCATGTATAAATACATAAGGGGGGATATGATCTCTATGTATAAATACATAAGGGGGGGATATGATCTCCATGTATAAATACATAAGGGGGGATATGATCTCCATGTATAAATACATAAGGGGGGATATGATCTCCATGTATAAATATATAAGGGGGGATATGATCTCCATGTATAAATACATAAGGGGGGGATATGATCTCCATGTATAAATACATAAGGGGGGATATGATCTCCATGTATAAATACATAAGGGGGGATATGATCTCCATGTATAAATACATAAGGGGGGGATATGATCTCCATGTATAAATACATAAGGGGGATATGATCTCCATGTATAAATACATAAGGGGCGGATATGATCTCCATGTATAAATACATAAGGGGGGGATATGATCTCCATGTATAAATACATAAGGGGGATATGATCTCCATGTATAAATACATAAGGGGGGATATGATCTCCATGTATAAATACATAAGGGGGATATGATCTCCATGTATAAATACATAAGGGGGATATGATCTCCATGTATAAATACATAAGGGGGATATGATCTCCATGTATAAATACATAAGGGGGGGATATGATCTCCATGTATAAATATATAAGGGGGATATGATCTCCATGTATAAATACATAAAGGGGGGATATGATCTCTATGTATAAATACATAAGGGGGGGATATGATCTCCATGTATAAATACATAAGGGGGGGGATATGATCTCCATGTATAAATACATAAGGGGGGATATGATCTCCATGTATAAATATATAAGGGGGGATATGATCTCCATGTATAAATACATAAGGGGGGATATGATCTCCATGTATAAATACATAAGGGGGGGATATGATCTCCATGTATAAATACATAAGGGGGGATATAATCTCCATGTATAAATACATAAGGGGGGATGTGATCTCCATGTATAAATACATAAGGGGGGGATATGATCTCCATGTATAAATACATAAGGGGGGGATATGATCTCAATATATAAATACATATAATAAAATAATAGGTTATATTTGGAGCACGCATGCAATGAAGCGCGTTATTTGGGTGGGGATATCGCACGGCCTCTGAGAAGAAGACTTCAGACTTTTTATCTGTATTGGGATTGGCGCTCGGTATTGTTTTCTTGTAATCTCATTAGTATATTATAAATATTATTTTATTTTTTTGGGGGGGGGGTTCTTTCACCATATATGAGATTGGGGATGATTATTTGTTTATGTTACGTGTTGATTTTTTTCATACATATTTATACAGTATTTGTGTTGCGCTGCACTTTAAGATATGAATACAATCAGGAGGTAGACGGTCCCAGCCATGTGGACGGTCCTCCATCGGAGGAGCCGCCACGTCAGATCTGCTGCCATGGCTGCGGAATAGTCCTTGAGGCGGCCGGACTTACCAGCGGCTCCAGCTCCCGGTGATCGATCAGGCTGAACTCGGTGATGAAATAGTAGAAGTGTTTGTAGCAGGTGTTGACGTGCGCCTCGGCTCCCACGCTGATAATGGCATCGAAGTGGTGGATGTAGACGTGGACAAAGACGCGGAAAAGTCGGGTCAGGATTTTCGTACACACCTGCTGGAAATTCTTCGGGAAAGGGACCCCTGTGAATGTGACCATGAAAGAGAAGACGTCAATCCCCATAAATAAACTCATAATTGTGAAGTGGAAGGAAAATGATAAATGGTTTTCCAAATTCTTTACAAATAAATATGTGAAAAGTGTGTGGGGGAGGGGCATTTGTATGGCGCCCCCCGGAGTCAATACTTTGTAGAAACCCCCTTTCTCTACAAGTCTTTTTGGGGGTGTCTCTACCAGCTTTGCACATCTAGAGAGGGACATTTCTGCCCATTCTTCTCTGTAAAATATCTCAAGCTCTGTCAGATTGGATGGAGAGTGTCTGTGATCAGCAATTTTCAAGTCTTGCCACAGATTCTCAATGTGATTTAGGTCTGGACTGTGACTGTTTTGTTTTTAAAGATATTTAAAAAAAAAAAAAAAAAAAGTTAAGCTGAATCTCAAAATGCTCTAGTCTAACCCAAAAAAATGAAATAACATATTGCCTTTAGTAGATCAACCCCATTTTCCCTATCATGTTGTAAACTCAGCTTGAATAGCAAATTGACTGGGCCATTCTAACACATGAATATGCTTTGATCTAAAGTCCAGGGGTCTCCAAACGACGGCCCTCCAGTTGTTCAGGAACTACAACTACCATCATGCCTTGACATGTCTGTGAATGTCAGAGTTTTACAATGCCTCATGGGACACGTAGTTCCGCAACAGTTGGAGGGCCGTAGTTTGGAGATCCCTAACCATTCCATTGTAGCTCTGGCTGTATGTTTCGGGTCGTTGTCCTGCTGGAAGGTGAACCTCCGCCCCAGTCTCAAGTCTTTTGCAGACTCGTAACAGGTTTTCTTCTAAGATTGTCCTGTATTTGGCTCCATCCATCTTCCCATCAACTCTGATCAGCTTCCCTGTCCCTGCTGAAGAAAAGCATCCCCACCACATGATGCTGCCACCACCATGTTTCACGGTGGGGATGGTGTGTTCAGGGTGATATGCAGTGTTAGTTTTCCCCACACATAGCATTTTGCTTTTGGGCCAGAAAGTTAAATTTTGGTCTCATCTGACCAGAGCAGCTTCTTCCACATGTTTGCTGTGTCCCCCACATGGCTTCTCGCAAACTGCAAAACGGGACTTCTTATGGCTTTCTTTCACCAATGTAAAAATAAGATAGGGAAATAATTACCGCTCACCAAGCCTCTGAGTCTTTTTGATGCTCCCGCTCTACTTTGAACACACAGGTGCTGGCTCTGCACAAACTTGCAAGAAAGGAAAACATCCTGGACTGCCGCACTCTGTATAAGACGTTCTTTTATTGAAGAGTGAATGAGTAAGCATCTCACGATGTGAAACGCGTTAGCCTTGTCCCTGTCTTCATTTCAAGTTTGACTGTATGCTATGATTTGGATTTTACCTTCAATAAAGAACGTCTTATACAGAGTGCGGCAGTCCAGGATGTTTTCCTTTCTTGTAAAAAAAGGATAGTTCTGCGCTATTATGCAGAGAAATAATTAAACCTAAGATTGCTGAAGCTGTCACTTATGTGTTCCCACAGAAAACAGTATAGAAAATGTAAATGAGACAGCGCTACATAGGTATACAATAAAAAAATGAAAAATCAAATCAACTGTGCAATATATATTTAAACAAAAGTCCAATGATATGGAATAAAGTGATAATTTCTTCCGCTGACATGCAGGGGGATGTGAGATATTTGTTCACTTCAAACAGCCTCCATTATCCATATCCATAGTGCTCCCACCACCACATGCAATGCTCGCTCACCTCCTTACAAGACCCTGCTAGGGGTCAAACACGCCTTGCACTTCTCCACAACTTTATTTCTGACCTGTCTGGTGTGTTCCTTGGCCTTCATGATGCTGTTTGTTCACTAAGCTTCTCTAACAAACCTCTGAGGGCTTCACAGTACAGCTGTATTTATACTGAGATTAATTGACACACAGGTGGACTCTATTTACTAGTTAGGTGACTTCTGAAAGCAATTTGTTCCTCTAGATTTTAATTAGAGGTATCAGAGTAAAGGGGGCTGAATACAAATGCCCCCCCACACTTTTAAGATATTTATTTCTAAAAAAAAATGTCACTTTGTGTTGGTCTATCACATAAAATCCCATTAAAATACATTTACGTCTTTGGTTGTAGGGCTCCATGTACACCGGGACGTTTTTACAACTGCTCCTAAATTATTAAACTTGACAGTTAGTAACCCACGTTGAAAAAAAACGTCCGTTTTGCCGCGTTTACATGCCGCGTTTTTTTTTATTGGCCAAGAACGAAAAACGCCTATGAACGAAACGCTGCTAAACGCGGGTTACCGTGTTTAGACGCGTTTGGCATCTGAAAAGTAAAAATCTTTTGCGTCTAATCCCATTTCTTTTGCTTTCAAAGAAACGCTGTTAAACGCAACTGCCTAAAAACGGCAATAAACGAGACTGTGTGCATAGTCACATAGGATAACATTGAATGAGTTCAGGGGCAGTTGAAAAAAGTGTCCAACTGGCTCTGAACGCGTGTTTAACAGCATCCCGTGTACATGGGGCCTAACATTACAAAATGTGGATGATTTCAAGGGGTATGAATACTTTTTCAAGGCACTGTACATCTTGTGTAAACCCCCCCATATCGTGTGCAGGATAGTCCTCCACCCCCACACTTTGGGTAACACAGTCTCGTATCCCCCCATATTCCACATAATGACTTAACAGTCTACAGGGTGAAGGCAGACAGTACAATTACAATACAAGAGGTTTAGGAGAGCCTTTCACCTGAGAGCTTACAATCTAATAGGGAGGGGGATACAAAAGGTAATAACTGTGGGGGATGAGCTGAAGGAGAAAGTAAAAGTATAGTGGTAGCAGGCTAGGCATTTTAAGGATCACCTAAAAGTGAATAGAGTAGGAGATAGTCAGACAGATTGGGGTAGGGAGTTCCAGAGGATGGGAAAGGCTCTAGAGAAGTCCTGGAGGCGAGCATGAGATTTGTTGTTAGTATTTTTAATTTTATTTGTTGGGTGAGCAGAAGCCAGTGGAGTGATTGACAGAGAGGGGTGGAGGACACAGAATGAAGGCCAGTGGAGGGATTGGTAGATGGAGGTGGGGGACACTGAGTGGAGGCCAGTGAAAAGGAACATGCAGAGAGGGGTGGAGAACACTGAATGGAGACAGGTGGAGGGATTGGCAGAGAGGGGTGGAGGACACGGAATGAAGGCTAGTGGAGGGATTGGTAGAGGGGGGTGGAGGACACCGAGTGGAGGCCAGTGGAGGGACCTGCAGAGAGGGGTGGAAGACAGTGAATAAAGGCAGATGGACGGATTGGTAGGGAGGGGTGGAGAACACTCTAAATGGAGGCCAGTGGAGAAATTGGCAGAGAGGGGTGGAGGACACTGAATGTAAACCAGTGGAGGGATTGGTAGGGAGGGGTGGAGGTCACTGAATGGAGACCAGTGGAGGGAGTGGTAGGGAGGGGTGGAGGACAGTGAATGGAGACCAGTGGTGGGATTGGTAGGGAGGGGTGGAGAACACTGAAAGGAGACATGTGGAGGGATTGGCAGAGAGGGGTGGAGGACACTGAATGGAGACCAGTGGAGGGATTGGCAGAGAGGGGTGGAGGACACTGAATGGAGACCAGTGGAGGGATTGGTAGGGAGGGGTGGAGGACACTGAATGGAGACCAGTGGAGGGATTGGTAGGGAGGGGTGGAGGACACTGAATGGAGACTAGTGGAGGGATTGGTAGGGAGGGGTGGAGGACACTGAATGGAGACCAGTGGACAGATTGGCAGAGAGGGGTAGAGGACACTAAATGGAGACCAGTGGAGGGATTGGTAGGGAGGGGTGAAGGACACTGAATGGAGACCAGTGAAGGGATTGGTAGGGAGGGGTGGAGGACACTGAATGAAGACCAGTGGAGGGATTAGTAGGGAGGGGTGGAGGACACTGAATGGAAACCAGTGGAGGGATTAGTAGGGAGGGGTGGAGGACACTGAATGGAGGTCAGTGGGTGGATTGGCAGAGAGGGGTGGAGGACACTGAATAGTGGAGGGATTGGCAGAGAGGGGTGGAGGACACTGAATGGAGACCAGTGGAGGGATTGGCAGAGAGGGGTGGAGGACACTGAATGGAGACCAGTGGAGGGATTGGTAGGGAAGGGTGGAGGACACTGAATGAAGACCAGTGGAGGGATTGGCAGAGAGGGGTGGAGGACACTGAATGGAGACCAGTGGAGGTATTGGTAGAGAGGGGTGGAGGACACTGAATGGAGACCAGTGGAGGGATTGGTAGGGAGGGGTGGAGGACACTGAATGGAGACCAGTGGAGGGATCGGTGGTGGTGGGGGGGTGGAGGACACTGAATGGAGACCAGTGGAGGGATTGGTAGAGAGGGGTGGAGGACACTGAATGGAGACCAGTGGAGGGATCGGTGGTGGTGGGGGGGTGGAGGACACTGAATGGAGACCAGTGGAGGGATTGGTAGAGAGGGGTGGAGGACACTGAATGGAGACCAGTGGAGGGATTAGTAGGGAGGGGTGGAGGACACTGAATGGAGGTCAGTGGGTGGATTGGCAGAGAGGGGTGGAGGACACTGAATAGTGGAGGGATTGGCAGAGAGGGGTGGAGGACACTGAATGGAGACCAGTGGAGGGATTGGCAGAGAGGGGTGGAGGACACTGAATGGAGACCAGTGGAGGGATTGGTAGGGAGGGGTGGAGGACACTGAATGGAGACCAGTGGACAGATTGGCAGAGAGGGGTAGAGGACACTGAATGGAGACCAGTGGAGGGATTGGTAGGGAGGGGTGAAGGACACTGAATGGAGACCAGTGGAGGGATTGGTAGGGAGGGGTGGAGGACACTGAATGGAGACCAGTGGAGGGATTAGTAGGGAGGGGTGGAGGACACTGAATGGAGACCAGTGGAGGGATTAGTAGGGAGGGGTGGAGGACACTGAATGGAGACCAGTGGGTGGATTGGCAGAGAGGGGTGGAGGACACTGAATAGTGGAGGGATTGGCAGAGAGGGGTGGAGGACACTGAATGGAGACCAGTGGAGGGATTGGCAGAGAGGGGTGGAGGACACTGAATGGAGACCAGTGGAGGGATTGGTAGGGAAGGGTGGAGAACACTGAATGAAGACCAGTGGAGGGATTGGCAGAGAGGGGTGGAGGACACTGAATGGAGACCAGTGGAGGGATTGGTAGGGAAGGGTGGAGAACACTGAATGGAGACCAGTGGAGGGATTGGCAGAGAGGGGTGGAGGACACTGAATGGAGACCAGTGGAGGGATTGGTAGGGAGGGGTGGAGGACACTGAATGGAGACCAGTGGAGGGATCAGTGGTGGTGGGGGGGTGGAGGACACTGAATGGAGACCAGTGGAGGGATTGGTAGAGAGGGGTGGAGGGCACTGAATGGAGACCAGTGGAGGGAATGGCAGAGAGGGGTGGAGGACACTGAATGGAGACCAGTGGAGGGATTGGTAGGGAGGGGTGGAGGACACTGAATGGAGACCAGTGGGTGGATTGGCAGACAGGGGTGGAGGACACTGAATAGTGGAGGGATTGGCAGAGAGGGGTGGAGGACACTGAATGGAGACCAGTGGAGGGATTGGCAGAGAGGGGTGGAGGACACTGAATGGAGACCAGTGGAGGGATTGGTAGAGAGGGGTGGAGGACACTGAATGGAGACCAGTGGAGGGATTGGTAGAGAGGGGTGGAGGACACTGAATGAAGACCAGTGGAGGGAATGGCAGAGAGGGGTGGAGGACACTGAATGGAGACCAGTGGAGGGATTGGTAGGGAGGGGTGGAGGACACTGAATGGAGACCAGTGGGTGGATTGGCAGAGAGGGGTGGAGGACACTGAATAGTGGAGGGATTGGCAGAGAGGGGTGGAGGACACTGAATGGAGACCAGTGGAGGGATTGGCAGAGAGGGGTGGAGGACACTGAATGAAGACCAGTGGAGGGATTGGCAGAGAGGGGTGGAGGACACTGAATGGAGACCAGTGGAGGGATTGGTAGGGAGGGGTGGAGGACACTGAATGGAGACCAGTGGAGGGATCGGTGGTGGTGGGGGGGTGGAGGACACTGAATGGAGACCAGTGGAGGGATTGGTAGAGAGGGGTGGAGGACACTGAATGGAGACCAGTGGAGGGAATGGCAGAGAGGGGTGGAGGACACTGAATGGAGACCAGTGGGTGGATTGGCAGAGAGGGGTGGAGGACACTGAATAGTGGAGGGATTGGCAGAGAGGGGTGGAGGACACTGAATGGAGACCAGTGGAGGGAATGGCAGAGAGGGGTGGAGGACACTGAATGGAGACCAGTGGAGGGATTGGTAGGGAGGGGTGGAGGACACTGAATTGAGACCAGTGGAGGAATCGTGGTGGTGGGGGGGGGGTGGAGGACACTGGATGGAGACCGTTGGAGGGATCGGCGGTGGTGGGGGGTGGAGGACACTGAATGGAGACCAGTGGAGGAATCGTGGTGGTGGGGGGGTGGAGGACACTGAACGGTTGGTAAGGTGGATGATGGACTGAAAGGGGAGGAGCCCTTGTAAACGTACGCCAATGAGGAGGGAGTTGCAGTAGTTGAGGTGAGAGGTGACCAGGGAGTGGATTAGGAGTTTGTGGTGTCATTGGTTAGGAAGGGGAGTATTTTGGAGATGTTGCGGAGGATGCGGTGGCAGGAATTGGACAGTGATTGGATGAGAAAAGGAGATTTCAGAGTCCAGGATAGCACCTAGCAGTGCACCCCGACATGTGGGGGGACAGACTGATTGTTGTCCTGTCAATATTATTTGCTGCAGAATGCAATGTGCACAGACATATTTCCACTTGTCAGCTAATTGGAGGCTCCAGGGACTGCCACCTGGTTCAGTGTGTAGCATCACCTACACCACCCCATCACCCCACCTGGTTCAGTGTGTAGCATCAACTACACCACCCCATCACCCCACCTGGTTCAGTGTGTAGCATCACCTACACCGTCCCATCACCCCACCTGGTTCAGTGTGTAGCATCAACTACACCACCCCATCACCCCACCTGGTTCAGTGTGTAGCATCACCTACACCGTCCCATCACCCCACCTGGTTCAGTGTGTAGCATCACCTACACCGTCCCATCACCCCACCTGGTTCAGTGTGTAGCATCAACTACACCACCCCATCACCCCACCTGGTTCAGTGTGTAGAATCACCTACACCGTCCCATCACCCCACCTGGTTCAGTGTGCAGCATCACCTACACCGTCCCATCACCCCACCTGGTTCAGTGTGCAGCATCACCTACACCGTCCCATCACCCCACCTGGTTCAGTGTGCAGCATCACCTACACTGTCCCATCACCCCACCTGGTTCAGTGTGTAGCATCACCTACACCGTCCCATCACCCCACCTGGTTCAGTGTGTAGCATCACCTACACCGTCCCATCACCCCACCTGGTTCAGTGTGTAGCATCTCTTACACCGTCCCATCACCCCACCTGGTTCAGTGTGTAGCATCACCTACACCGTCCCATCACCCCACCTGGTTCAGTGTGTAGCATCACCTACACCGTCCCATCACCCCACCTGGTTCAGTGTGTAGCATCACCTACACCGTCCCATCACCCCACCTGGTTCAGTGTGTAGCATCACCTACACCGTCCCATCACCCCACCTGGTTCAGTGTGTAGCATCTCTTACACCGTCCCATCACCCCACCTGGTTCAATGTGTAGCATCACCTACACCGTCCCATCACCCCACCTGGTTCAGTGTGTAGCATCTCTTACACCGTCCCATCACCCCACCTGGTTCAATGTGTAGCATCACCTACACCGTCCCATCACCCCACCTGGTTCAGTGTGTAGAATCACCTACACCGTCCCATCACCCCACCTGGTTCAGTGTGTAGCATCACCTACACCGTCCCATCACCCCACCTGGTTCAGTGTGTAGCATCACCTACACCGTCCCATCACCCCACCTGGTTCAGTGTGTAGCATCACCTACACCGTCCCATCACCCCACCTGGTTCAGTGTGTAGCATCACCTACACCGTCCCATCACCCCACCTGGTTCAGTGTGTAGCATCTCTTACACCGTCCCATCACCCCACCTGGTTCAATGTGTAGCATCACCTACACCGTCCCATCACCCCACCTGGTTCAGTGTGTAGAATCACCTACACCGTCCCATCACCCCACCTGGTTCAGTGTGTAGCATCACCTACACCGTCCCATCACCCCACCTGGTTCAGTGTGTAGCATCTCTTACACCGTCCCATCACCCCACCTGGTTCAGTGTGTAGCATCACCTACACCGTCCCATCACCCCACCTGGTTCAGTGTGTAGCATCTCTTACACCGTCCCATCACCCCACCTGGTTCAGTGTGTAGCATCACCTACACCGTCCCATCACCCCACCTGGTTCAGTGTGTAGCATCACCTACACCGTCCCATCACCCCACCTGGTTCAGTGTGTAGCATCACCTACACCGTCCCATCACCCCCGTCTGGTTCACATTGGGTTACAGTACGCAGGACACTGTGAGCGCCGCCATCGCACATCTGCGGGGAGAATACGGCCTGAGCTCTCCTTACCAGCTGTAGGAAATCTGCCCAGAAATGGAAAAGTTCTCGCCTCTCGGGGATTGTCTAGGACTCCATATATGGGACTTGTTACTCACCAAGCTGTAAAACCATTAATTGGATGCAGTTGTAGGATTGTCTTCCCATCAATAATACAATCGGAATATTAATATAATTTCTGCTGCATAAATGTTGTAAATGTTGTATTCTAATAAATAACAGATGTTTTCCATGTGAGAACAATGCAGATTTGTTGCTGTATTATTGGAGCCCCTTATAATGGACCAGCGAGAGCCCAGAGTACATCTGAGGAGACAGGACTGTCTGCCTATGGAAGGTGCTGAGCGACTGTCAATATCACAATGTTTATCTCAGTAGAGGAGAAAGACTGATGATGATGAAGATGATGACGACGTTGGTTCTTCTGAAGCTCCCTGTGAGAGGTGTAATGTCCCCCCCCCCCCCCAATGATGGACGGGATCTCCTCCCTCATGTACCGGAGTCCACAATACGCTCTGATCTAAAACACACAAGTGTCACTTCTAGAAAGTGCACCACACGAGGGACCTTTACCCTTTAGTGTCTGCCTTCAATCAGGGCCAGTATATGATGGTTCTGGTTGGTTGTTCTGACTTATCTATAGAATAATGCTGCTTAGATTGTATTCCTTTTCTGTGGCATGGGCACTTTATATAATGCGTTGTTGGGCTGCAGCCCCTTTAATGGTCAGATACATAAAGTAAAACTGGCCATAGACGGAACGAGTTCAGCAGGAATTGTCCCATTTCCGATCTGTGTGTGCTCATCCCTCCTCGATAGAACTTGTTCATTTGATCAACTTCTGTTGAAGGGACACGCTGGAAATAGGGTGACCACGTGTCCCGGATTGCCCGGGACAGTCCCGCATTTTGCAGGTCTGTCCCAGGCACATTCATTCCAGGACAATACAGTGTCCCGGAATGAAACTAACACAGCCACAGCCACACCCCCCCCCACCCCCCAGGCCAATCTGATGCCCCCAAAAAAGGCCGCCACATCACCGCTTTACTCACTGACAGTACTTGTCCTGGCCGGGAATGCCTGAAGGAGCACAATCCCCGCCCCCTGCTTGTGATTGGAGAAATTATAAATCCCGCCTCTTGTGTCCAATCACTGCTGTGATTCGTTACAGCACAAGTTGATTTTTGGGAAGGGAGGGTGTCCCTGAATGGTAGTTTGGAAATGTGGTTACCCTAACTGGAAAACCTTTGTCTGCAAACCCCGATCAGTGTATTCTGAGAGGCCCCCCGTCAGAATACAATGCCCTGGAGGGAGGGGGGGGGGATTCCTCCATCCACTGGCTGATGGATAATAAACTACCTGCCTACGGCCAGCTTTAGAATGGGAGTAATCCCTCCGCGACAGAGTCCTCCCCAGCAGAACATTCTCACCTTTCCTCCTCTTGCATGCTTCTCTGCTTAGCTACAGGAAGTGAAGAAAATACACAGTACTTCCAGGTATGGAGGAGCATGTGACTTACTCCCCTCCTCTCACATGACAAGGCTGGTGATTGGTCCAGAGCTGTCACATGGAGGTAAGGAGAGAGTCTTCAGGCTTAAAGTGGAATTTCACCCTCTCAATCAACATTGACTATTATTAATCCTCATGCTGCTAATGTTAGTAATAGATAGGAAGGGGGATTAGATTTACTGATTTTATACTTATTTTTTTACATTTTTTCAGTGTCTTCCCGATTTTTGGCCTAGGTCGAAATAATGGCATACACCCCAGGAGTCTTCATGGGAGGAGGGGTGTTTTTCTAGATAAGCACACCCTCCAGCTTGCCCTGCATGCCTGAGCTAAGAGCAGATTGTTTACAGGAAGTAATTGCTACATGAATCACCTGCCTTTACTCAAGATGGCTGCGGCTAGAAACAATAGGGGGTGTTTTAGAAGAATAAAGCACGGAGACATGGATGGATGGATGGAGACATTGATGGAGACGGAGACATTGGAGAAATAGATGGGTGGAGACATGGATAGATGAATGGCTGAAGGAGACATGGATAGAGACAGAGACATAGGTGGAGACATGGATGGGTGGAGACATAGATGGATGGAGACATGGATGGATGGATGGAGACATAGATGGATGGAGACATGGATGGATGGATGGAGACATGGATGGAGACTGAGACATGTATGGATGGAGACATGGATAGAGACATAGGTGGAGACATGGATGGGTGGAGTCATAGATGGATGGAGACATGGATGGATGGATGGAGACATGGATGGATGGGTGGAGACATAGATGGAGACAGCGACATGGATGGATGGAGACATGGATGGGTGGAGACATGGATGGGTGGAGACATGTATGGATGGAGACATGGATGGATGAATGGAGACATGGATGGATGGATGGAGACAGCGACATGGATGGGTGGAGACATGGATGGATGGATGGAGACATGGATGGATGGAGACATGGATGGGTGGAGACATGGATGGATAGAGACATAGGTGGAGACATGGATGGGTGGAGACATGGATGGGTGGAGACATGGATGGATGGAGACATGGATGGGTGGAGACATGGATGGATGGAGACATGGATGGGTGGAGACATGTATGGATGGAGACATAGGTGGAGACATGGATGGGTGGAGACATGGATGGATGGAGACATGGATGGATGAATGGATGAAGGAGACATGGATGGAGACGGAGACATGGATAGAGACAGAGACATAGGTGGAGACATGGATGGATGGAGACATGGATGGGTGGAGACATGTATGGATGGAGACATGGATGGATGGATGGAGACATGGATGGATGGATGGAGACAGCGACATGGATGGGTGGAGACATGGATGGGTGGAGACATGGATGGATGGATGGAGACATGGATGGGTGGAGACATGGATGGATAGAGACATAGGTGGAGACATGGATGGGTGGAGACATGGATGGGTGGAGACATGGATGGATGGAGACATGGATGGGTGGAGACATGGATGGGTGGAGACATGTATGGATGGAGACATAGGTGGAGGCATGGATGGGTGGAGACATGGATGGATGGAGACATGGATGGATGAATGGATGAAGGAGACATGGATGGAGACGGAGACATGGATAGAGACAGAGACATAGGTGGAGACATGGATGGATGGAGACATGGATAGATGAATGGATGAAGGAGACATGGATGGAGACTGAGACATGTATGGATGGAGACATGGATAGAGACAGAGACATAGGTGGAGACATGGATAGAGAGACAGAGACATAGATAGGTGGAGACATGGATGGATGGAGACCTGGTGGGTGGAGACATAGATGGAGACAGAGACCTGGATGGGTGGCAACATGGATGGGTGGAGACATGGATGGGTGGCGACATGGATGGGTGGAGACATGGATGGATGGATGGAGACATGGATGGATGGATGGAGACAGCGACATGGATGGGTGGCGACATGGATGGATGGAGACATGGATGGATGGATGGAGACATGGATGGATGGATGGAGACAGCGACATGGATGGGTGGAGACATGGATGGGTGGAGACATGGATGGATGGATGGAGACATGGATGGATGGAGACATGGATGGGTGGAGACATGGATGGATAGAGACATAGGTGGAGACATGGATGGGTGGAGACATGGATGGGTGGAGACATGGATGGGTGGAGACATGGATGGATGGATGGATGGAGACAGCGACATGGATGGGTGGAGACATGGATGGGTGGAGGCATGGATGGATGGATGGAGACATGGATGGATGGAGACATGGATGGATGGAGACATGGATGGATAGAGACATAGGTGGAGACATGGATGGGTGGAGACATGGATGGGTGGAGACATGGATGGGTGGAGACATGTATGGATGGAGACATAGGTGGAGACATGGATGGGTGGAGACATGGATGGATGGAGACATGGATGGATGAATGGATGAAGGAGACATGGATGGAGACGGAGACATGGATAGAGACAGAGACATAGGTGGAGACATGGATAGAGAGACAGAGACATAGATAGGTGGAGACATGGATGGATGGATGGATGGAGACCTGGTGGGTGGAGACATAGATGGAGACAGAGACCTGGATGGGTGGCAACATGGATGGGTGGAGACATGGATGGGTGGCGACATGGATGGGTGGAGACATGGATAGAGAGACAGAGACATAGATTGGTGGAGACATGGATGGATGGATGGAGACCTGGTGGGTGGAGACATAGATGGAGACAGAGACATGGATGGGTGGCGACATAGATGGAGACAGAGACCTGGATGGGTGGCGACATGGATGGGTGGAGACATGGATGGGTGGCGACATGGATGGGTGGCGACATGGATGGGTGGGGGAGTTTGCTATGAATATAAATTTGTGTTTTTGGTTTGTGGAGCTTACATGCAGTGTAACTCCACTTTAAACAGGGTTTACTCTGCTCACTTACAGGGGCTGATAGGAGTGGCTTCTGAGGAGGACAGAATTAAAGAGAACCTCCTACTCTGTGGGCAGATCTGAGTTATTTTAGGGCTGTGATCCTTTACTGGGTAAAGCAGAGGCTTCCCTGTTCATGGGAAGCTTGCATCGGAGGACGTGGTACAACATGGCCTGCTGTGGTCACACTGATTTTTGAACCAGCTTTTATAATTTTTCGCAGCATGGAGAGAGGGGAAACGTGGGATCTGATTGGTTAAGTTGATTTTGTTTGCTCATCTTACATAGTTAGTCAGGGGGAAAAAATACATAGGTCCATCCAGTTCAACCATAAAAAAAATAAAAAATATATACAATATCATACAATCCCATATACCCAATTCTATACCCACAGTTGATCCAGAGGAAGGCGAAAAACCCCAGCAGAGCATGATCCAATTTGCTACAGCAGGGGAAAAAATTCCTTCCTGATCCCCCGAGAGGCAATCGGATTTTCCCCGGATCAACTTTACCTATAAATGTCAGTACCCAGTTATATTATGTACATTTAGGAAAGTATCCAGACCCTTCTTAAAGCAATCTACTGAGCTGGCCAGATCCACCTCTGGAGGGAGTCTATTCCACATTTTCACAGCTCTTATGCCCTGTACACACGATCGGAATTTCCGATGGGAAAAAATCAGATGGAATTTTCCGTCGGAATTCCGTTCAAGCTGTCTTGCATACACACTGTCAGACCAAATTCCAACCATCAAGAACGCCGGTGACGTACAACACTACGACGAGCCGAGAAAAATTAAGTTCAATGCTTCCGAGCATGCGTCGACTTGATTCTGAGCATGCATGTTTTTTTTCTCCGTCGGAGTTCCACACAGACGATCGGAATTTCCGATAGGATTTTCTTCCATCGGAAAAAAATAAAACATGTTCTATTTCTAAACTCCGACGGAAAAAAGTCCGATGGGGCCCACACACGGTCGGAATATCCGATGAAAAAATGACGTCAGACTTTTTTCATCGGAAATTCCGATCGTGTGTACAAGGCATTACTGTGAAAAAACCTTTCCGTTTTTGGAGATTAAATCTCTTTTTCTCTAGATGTAAAGAGTGCCCCCTTGTCCTCTGTGATGACCGTAAAGTGAATAACTCATCACCAAGTTCACTATATGGACCCCTTATATATTTGTACATGTTGATCATATCCCCCCTTAATCTCCTCTTCTCAATAGAGAATAAATTCAGTTCCTCTAATCTTTCCTCATAGCTGAGCTCCTCCATGCCTCTTATCAGTTTGGTTGCCCTTCTCTGCACTTTCTCCAGTTCCCAGATATCCTTTTTGAGAACTGGGGCCCAAAACTGAACTGCATATTCCAGATGAGGTCTTACTAATGATTTGTACAGATGATGTCTCTCTCTCTGGAGTCCATACCTCTCTTATACAAGAAAGGACTTTGCTCGCTTTGGAAACCGCAGCTTGGCATTGCATCATGTTATTATTGAGCTTATGATCTACAGAAACCCCCAGATCTTCATAAATCATTCCCGTCTTTTGCAGATTGAGATCAATGACCTTACTGGCAGCAGCGGAAATGTTCTCTGAGAGGTCTCCCTATCTGGCCAGGTCAGTATTTTCTGTGCTGTTACTAATTTTGTGTTCTGGAAAATATTTGTATATAAAGATTTGTGAATATTATTATTCCAAAAACTCTGTGGGGTTGGGGGAGGGGGTATCAGTGTACGCAGCGCTAATATGAGACAGCACAGAAGTGACTTCCCAGAGGCCTTAAAGCAGACGGATCACAGAAAGGATGGTCGGAATGGAGAGGATGACGGCCAGAATACGAGATAAGCTGGACGACCACGATGAAGTCTGGAGGGAGTGGCGTCGGCAGGAGGACATCCCGGGAGCGGGCGTAGGAGCAGACGCTCCCTTCTTCTTTCCCTCTCTAATTTAGTAGACTACTTATGCAGAAATGTTAGTGACACAATCTGTTAGATACTTGCCATTGGAGGTGTTGGTTTTTACTTTTGTACTTTTTGGCCCAATGGCCCCACACCCTACTACACCTACCGCATGTATAACACGAGCTGCTGTCTCTTGGCAAATGTCCATTTTGACCTTTTGGTATCTGTGTATTTTTATGATCTGTGAACTGCTTTATATAAATAAAAAAACGTTATTTAAAAAAAAAGAAAAAAAAAGAAAGGATGGTCGGCACTCAGGCTAACATGTACAATCGCTGAAAAACAACAAACGCGTTTCGGCCTTCAGGTCCTAATCATGATTCATATCAACCTGACGGCCGAAACACGTTAGTCGTTTTACAACTATTGTACATGCGTTTTCAATAAAGGAAGATTATTTCTGCATGCTATTCTGAGTGCTGCTCACCATCCTTCCTGTGATCCATGTGTAACGGGGTGTCACTTTAAAGGAGCCTAAAAGACTACTATACCCAGAGTACAGCGGGACACCCACAGTGCATTGCCCGGCGCAAGGTCTGCTGGGCAAGGCCTATTTAAGGAGGAGCGGAGCAACACGCGGGTCTCTTTGGACGTCGCTCACCTAGCGAGTGGAGCCTGCGCTGGGTCTGTCGTTGGACTGGGCCTAAGAGTTGGGCCTTGTGATCCAAAGAGCCTCCGGCCTTCACGGGAGAACCCAAAAGTTACCTCATCCATCATCCTTCCAAAGACTGTCGGGAGGATCGGAGACTACGGGAGTCGTGAGACTGTGTACAGGAGTCCAGTTACGGGAGTCGGTTGTATGGACCGGTCCGGTCGGGTGAGAGAGCACTTGCTCAAGGATTAATTGACTAATCTTTAGGCTCAGTGTCCCCCCGTTCAGGGACCACAGTTTACCGGA
This sequence comes from Rana muscosa, assembly GCA_029206835.1. NCBI lineage: Eukaryota > Metazoa > Chordata > Amphibia > Anura > Ranidae > Rana > Rana muscosa. Next base: position 10,601,061 of record CM055120.1, read on the forward strand.
GTGTTGCATTTGCACGTAAGAGGGACCGTGTGTTGTGCGGCAATAGTTGAATCCTTTATTGCATATCAAGTAGATGACTGTTCTTTTTCCCTGTGGATTACAAATACCCTTTTTAAGTGCACCACCATTGCTAGCGAAGATCTCTCCCAACGGAGCATCGTATCTGCAATAGTCAGGCCTGACTTTAAAGTAATTAGACACTGTTTGGGCGCCATCTTTGCCCACGAGGGGGAAGCTCGCAAGCGCAGTTGATTGACATTGAGTGTGTGAAATACTGTTAGAACTTATTGCTTGTTTATATGCTTAACAGTTAACATTGCAGGGCTCTGCATAGGCATATGTACTATTGTTTAACGTTATGCTTTATATTCAGTAAAACTTACTTGTGGTTAAGCAAATACGCTGTGTGGTTATATGTTTATTGCGGTATTGTGATCCCCTTAGCTAACGGGTTCCACAATCCCATATTTACTGCTATCTGTGCCAAAGGAGGTTAGAGCCAGTTACTGGGGGTTGACAGCAGTGTGTTACAGGCCCAAAAATCTATATCAGCGGCCCTCTTAACTGGGGGTATTGCTACACATGTGTTATGGAGGTGTCAGCAGCCCCGGAGTCTGAGCATCGGGCGGAGCCGTTATGCATGAAGGTGGAAGTGCGCACACACCTGTTTCCACCATAAAACAGGTGGTCTGCAAGAATGACCCCCCCTGTACATCAATATATTTCTCCATCACCCAATCACCACCTACCTGTTCTGGTTGGAAACATGTCTTCATTGTTGATCAGTGTTTCGATCCACTCCATCAGTGTGCTCATGTACAGAGGAGCTGACAGTTTTGTGGGCTTCTTCAATTTGTGCTCATCCTGCCACCTGTATTCATATCTGAGACCCCCAGACATGACCGGGCAGCTCCGCTCGGTGCAGAACTCAGACATGGTCCCATAGATCAGGTTTATCCTATTGAAAAAATCCACCACATGAACAGCAATCCAGTCATTGATGTTCTCTCCGGGGGGGAGCTGAACCACAGTCTTCAGGTCAAGGCCCGACTTAAGGGAGGCCTGAGCCTTTTTATATAGTTCAAAGCGCTGAGTTCCTGGTTCAAACCTCTTCCTGGGGCGAAATGTTCGGTCTTTATTAAATACCTGGGTAAGACATAGAGCCATGGGTTGTGATGGCGGCTACCATAAAGTCTGGGCCCAAAGTTCAGCAGAGACTCTGAGGGGTGGTGGCTCAGGAGGAACTCTGGGGTGATGGCTCTGAAGGGACTTTGAGAGGTGGTGGCTCTGAAGAACAGGAGAGCCAGTCAGCAGTGGTGGTTCTGGAGGGACCGTGGAAGGTGATGGCTCTGGATTAGGACAGGAGAAGCAGTGAGGAGCGATGGTTCAGGAGGTCAGGAGAGGCAGTGAGGAGCGATGGTTCAGGAGGTCAGGAGAGGCTGTGAGGAGCGATGTTTCAGAAGGTCAGGAGAAGCAGTGAGGAGCGATGGTTCAGGAGGTCAGGAGAGGCTGTGAGGAGCGATGGTTCAGGAGGTCAGGAGAAGCAGTGAGGAGCGATGGTTCAGGAGGTCAGGAGAGGCTGTGAGGAGCGATGGTTCAGGAGAGGCTGTGAGGAGCGATGGTTCAGGAGGTCAGGACAGGCTGTGAGGAGCGATGGTTCAGGAGGTCAGGAGAGGCTGTGAGGAGCGATGGTTCAGGAGGTCAGGAGAGGCTGTGAGGACTGATGGTTCAGGAGGTCAGGAGAGGCTGTGTGGAGCGATGGTTCAGGAGGTCAGGAGATGCTGTGAGGACTGATGGTTCAGGAGAGGCTGTGAGGAGCGATGGTTCAGGAGGTCAGGAGAGGCTGTGAGGACTGATGGTTCAGGAGGTCAGGAGAGGCTGTGAGGAGCAATGGTTCAGGGGGTCAGGAGAGGCTGTGAAGACTGATGGTTCAGAAGGTCAGGAGAGGCTGTGAGGAGCGATGGTTCAGGAGAGGCTGTGAGGAGCGATGGTTCAGGAGGTCAGAAGAGGCTGTGAGGACTAATGGTTCAGGAGGTCAGGAGAGGCTGTGAGGAGCAGTGATTCAGGAGGACAGTGGAAGCTGTGGGTGGTAGAGGCTGTGAGTGGTAGAGGCTGTGAGTGGTAGAGGCTGTGGAGATCAGATTAATTGTTATTGAGGACAGAGGATGATATGGGAAATGATGGCTCTCAGGAACAGGCCAAGCAGGAAGTAATTTCTCCTCAGACACCGATGAACGGTCCGGTCCCTCTTGTCCGGTATTTGTCCTGGTGCCGTACAGTTCCAAGGGGTGTCCTGATTCCTGAAAGAGAAGGAACGGAGTTTATACAGATTGTTATAGAAAGAAAGATTTCAGAGGCCATTTCTCTGCTCAGCAGAATATCCAGCTCGCCCCACTTCTGCTTTGACCTTTATTGGCCACCCACCCAATCAGGCGGTCTCCTGCACTAAATTCCTGTTGGTAGAGGAGATTGTACAATCACATGGGGTGTATGAATGCGTGGTCGGTGTGAGGGCCGTCATGGTTACCTGTAGAGGTGTTTTCCGTGCATCCCTGTACAAGGGAGTCCCATTGAAGTCTATTGGGATGCAGCAGCTGCACGGACACAGCGATTTCTCTCATCCATGCGGCCATGAACCCAGGGCCGTCTTATAAGCATCATGGGCCCCTGGGCAAAGTAATGCACTGGGGTCCCACCAGTTTGCCCCAATTTACACATCTACTTAATAAAGTATAAATAGTTGATAGAATTAAACATATATTCATTAGTACTTTCAAGAAAATCGATTTTTACAAAAGGAAAACATTAAATAAATCAAAGACTAGTCAACACAAAGGGCACAGTACAGGGGGGAATGCAGAAGGGCACAGTACTGGGGGAAATGCAGAAGGGCACAGTACAGGGGGAATGCAGAAGGGCACAGTACAGGGGGGAATGCAGAAGGGCACAGTACTGGGGGGAATGCAGAAGGGCACAGTATAGGGGGGAATGCAGAAGGGCACAGTACAGGGGGAATGCAGAAGGGCACAGTACAGGGGGAATGCAGAAGGGCACAGTACAGGGGGGAATGCAGAAGGGCACAGTACAGGGGGGAATGCAGAAGGGCACAGTACAAGGGGGAATGCAGAAGGGCACAGTACAAGGGGGAATGCAGAAGGGCACAGTACTGGGGGGAATGCAGAAGGGCACAGTACTGGGGGGAATGCAGAAGGGCACAGTACTGGGGGGAATGCAGAAGGGCACAGTACAGGGGGGAATGCAGAAGGGCACAGTACAGGGGGAATGCAGAAGGGCACAGTACTGGGGGGAATGCAGAAGGGCACAGTACAGGGGGGAATGCAGAAGGGCACAGTACAGGGGGAATACAGAAGGGCACAGTACAGGGGGGAATGCAGAAGGGCACAGTACAGGGGGGAATGCAGAAGGGCACAGTACAGGGGGGAATGCAGAAGGGCACAGTACAGGGGGGAATGCAGAAGGGCACAGTACAGGGGGGAATGCAGAAGGGCACAGTACAGGGGGAATGCAGAAGGGCACAGTACTGGGGGGAATGCAGAAGGGCACAGTACAGGGGGAATGCAGAAGGGCACAGTACTGGGGGGAATGCAGAAGGGTACAGTACAAGGGGGAATGCAGAAGGTCACAGTACAAGGGGGAATGCAGAAGGGCACAGTACTGGGGGGAATGCAGAAGGGCACAGTACTGGGGGGAATGCAGAAGGGCACAGTACAGGGGGGAATGCAGAAGGGCACAGTACTGGGGGGAATGCAGAAGGGCACAGTACAGGGGGGAGTGCAGAAGGGCACAGTACTGGGGGGAATGCAGAAGGGCACAGTACAGGGGGGAATGCAGAAGGGCACAGTACAGGGGGGGATGCAGAAGGGCACAGTACAGGGGGGAATGCAGAAGGGCACAGTACTGGGGGGAATGCAGAAGGGCACAGTACAGGGGGGAATGCAGAAGGGCACAGTACAAGGGGGAATGCAGAAGGGCACAGTACAAGGAGGAATGCAGAAGGGCACAGTACTGGGGGGAATGCAGAAGGGCACAGTACTGGGGGGAATGCAGAAGGGCACAGTACAGGGGGGAATGCAGAAGGGCACAGTACTGGGGGGAATGCAGAAGGGCACAGTACAGGGGGGAGTGCAGAAGGGCACAGTACAGGGGGAATGCAGAAGGGCACAGTACAGGGGGAATGCAGAAGGGCACAGTACTGGGGGGAATGCAGAAGGGCACAGTACTGAGGGGAATGCAGAAGGGCACAGTACAGGGGGGAATGCAGAAGGGCACAGTACAAGGGGGAATGCAGAAGGGCACAGTACTGGGGGGAATGCAGAAGGGCACAGTACAAGGGGGGTCAGGAGGGTACAACACTGGGATCAGGGGGGCACAGTAAAGGTTCTGGGACGCTTCCCGGGACACGACCATATCGGGACAGTTTAGTAAAAAGCATGACTGTCCCAGCAAATCCGGGACAGTTGGCAAATATGAGGTAATGCAAGATTATTGAGGGCCCCCCATATACCTGGGGCCACTGGGCAGTGCCTAGGAGTGCCCTTGCATTAAGATGGCCCTGCCTGAACCCACCCAGCGACCCCGTTGCATCCCAGTTGCCAGAGATCTGCGCTCTCCACTAAAATCTATCTGAGGGGGACTTCCGTCACTTTGGGGAGATTTCCTCATGTTTCCTGTTTTGTATAAGAGGCAGAAAGTGAAGAGAAATCCCCCCAATGAAACCAATGCAGGTTCGATCTCAGACGCCTCCATTGGTCCTCCTGGTCAGATTGTTCGTAGAACTCTGCAGACCGGATCTTCCCAGACATTCCTCTCCATCAAAGCACGGCTCTTCTGTCACTGAGGGACAGACATTACAGGAACATACCTACCAAGGCAGAGGCAATGCAGGGCCGGGACAGACATTACTGGAACATTCCTACCAAGGCAGAGGCAATGCAGGGCCGGGACAGACATTACAGGAACATACCTACCAAGGCAGAGGCAATGCAGGGCCGGGACAGACATTACAGGAACATACCTACCAAGGCAGAGGCAATGCAGGGCCGGGACAGACATTACAGGAACATTCCTACCAAGGCAGAGGCAATGCATGGCCGGGACACAGCCTATGGGAAGAGTGGAGAACGTCCAGGATATCGGAGGAGGAGGAGGAGGAGAGTCCTGATAATGGAGGCACATCCAGCTGTTGTGTGTATTTGTATAGATGGGAGAGGCTGCACTTCCCTCCGCTCACACCATTGTGTCCTGCAACCTGAGAAAACGTCACGTGGGAACCATGAAGACCGAGCAACTGGCTGGGAACGTTCCTGAAACCATTCATAATAATCCCAATATACATTGTGCATGTCAAGGCGGCTTCCCCATCTGAGCCAGTCATACGTCTGCCTACACCACTGCGAGGAGCACTAACTCCAAAGGGACACTATGAGGAGCACTGACCTCCAGAGGGCTACTGATAACAACAGTTACCTCCAGAGGGATACCAAGAAGAGCACTGACCTTCAGAGGGCTACTGATAACAACAGTTACCTCCAGAGGGATACCAAGAAGAGCACTGACCTTCAGAGGGATACCTGGAAGAGCACTTACCTCCAGAGGGGTAACCAAGAAGAGCACTGACCTCCAGAGGGATACCAAGAAGAGCACTGACCTCCAGAGGGATACCAAGAAGAGCACTGACCTCCAGGAGGTACACTAAGAAGAGCACTTACCTCCAGAGGGATACCAAGAAGAGCACTGACCTCCAGAGGTACACTAAGAAGAGCACTTACCTCCAGAGGGATACCAAGAAGAACACTGACCTCCAGAGGGATATCAAGAAGAGCACTGACCTCCAGAGGGATACAAAGAAGAACACTTACCTCCAAAGGGATACTAAGAAGAGCACTGACCTCCAGAGGTACACTAAGAAGAGCACTTACCTCCAGAGGGACACTGACAAGAGTCCTTATCTCCATAGGGACATTGTGAAGAGCACTAACCACAAGGGGAGACTGTGAGAAGCGGTGACTCCAGACAGACACTTTGAAGAGAACTTACTCTGTAAATCATGATGTCATCAGATGGGGGTTTCCATGGTGAGGTGACGATGGGAAAACCGTGGTGACTTCCCCTTTTCTGAAGGGAATTTTTAAATTTTTTAGTTAAACCACCAATGATGGGAAGAGCCGATTGTATCAGTTTTGTTACAGCTGTGCAGTGTGTGTACCCAAATACATGCTGGTAGCCAATCACAGCCAGCCATGGTATCTCACCAGGAAAGGAGTGACATCAGACCTCTGTCACATGACTCTGTAATGAAGCTCAGAACAGTCAATGAAGAGTCCGCACAATGACTGACCAATAAGTGAAGAGCAGTCATCAAAGAGATCTAACCATGTACAGTGGGGGGGTGCAGGTGTCAGTAATGGAGTGGTGAGGTCCTCTCGGGGGGTGCAGGCATCAGTAATGGAGTGGTGTGACGCTCTCGGGGGGTGCAGGCATCAGTAATGGAGTGGTGAAGACCTCTCGGGGGGGTGCAGGTGTCAGTAATGGAGTGGTGAGGTCCTATCGGGGGGTGCAGCTGTCAGTAATGGAGTGGTGAGGTCCTATCGGGGGGTGCAGGTGTCAGTAATGGAGTGGTGTGATGCTCTCGGGGGTGCAGGTGTCAGTAATGGAGTGGTGTGATGCTCTCGGGGGTGCAGGTGTCAGTAATGGAGTGGTGTTACGCTCTCGGGGGGGTGCAGGTGTCAGTAATGGAGTGGTGAGGTCCTCTCGGGGGTGCAGGCATCAGTAATGGAGTGGTGGGGACCTCTCACGGGGGCAGGTGTCAGTAATGGAGTGGTGTGACGCTCTCGGGGGGGTGCAGGTGTCAGTAATGGAGTGATGAGGTCCTCTCTGGGGGTGCAGGTTTCAGTAATGGAGTGGTGAGGTCCTCTCTGGGGGTGCAGGTGTCAGTAATGGAGTGGTGAGGTCCTCTTTGGGGGTGCAGGTATAAGTAATGGAGTGGTGAGGTCCTCTCGGGGGGTGAAGGTGTCAGTAATGGAGTGGTGAGGTCCTCTCTGGGGGTGCAGGGGTCAGTAATAGAGTGGTGAGGTTGGTCCCCTCGGGGGGTACAGGTGTCAGTAATGGAGTGCTGAGGTCCTCTCTGGGGGGTGCAGGTGTCAGTAATGGAGTGGTGTTACGCTCTCGGGGGGCAGGTGTCAGTAATGGAGTGGTGAGGTCCTCTCGGGGGGTGAAGGTGTCAGTAATGGAGTGGTGAGGTCCTCTCGGGGGGTGAAGGTGTCAGTAATGGAGTGGTGAGGTCCTCTCTGGGGGGTGCAGGTGTCAGTAATGGAGTGGTGAGGTCTTCTCGTGGGGTGAAGGTGTCAGTAATGGAGTGGTGAGGACCTCTCGGGGGTGCAGGTGTCAGTAATGGAGTGGTGTGACGCTCTCGGGGGGTTCAGATGTCAGTAATGGAGTGGTGTGACGCTCTCGGGGGGTTCAGGTGTCAGTAATGGAGTGGTGAGGACCTCTCGGGGGGTTCAGGTGTCAGTAATGGAGTGGTGTGACGCTCTCGGGGGGTTCAGGTGTCAGTAATGGAGTGGTGTGACGCTCTCGGGGGGTTCAGGTGTCAGTAATGGAGTGGTGTTACGCTCTCGGGGTGTGCAGGTGTCAGTAATGGAGTGGTGAGGACCTCTCGGGGGGTGCAGGTGTCAGTAATGGAGTGGTGTTACGCTCTCGGGGGGTGCAGGTGTCAGTAATGGAGTGGTGTGACGCTCTCGGGGGGTGCAGGTGTCAGTAATGGAGTGGTGTGACGCTCTCAAGGGGGTTCAGGTGTCAGTAATGGAGTGGTGAGGACCTCTCGGGGGGGTGCAGGTGTCAGTAATGGAGTGGTGTTACGCTCTCGGGGGGTGCAGGTGTCAGTAATGGAGAGGTGTAACACTCTCGGGGGGTGCAGGTGTCAGTAATGGAGTGGTGTTACGCTCTCGGGGGGTTCAGGTGTCAGTAATGGAGTGGTGTTACGCTCTCGGGGGGTGCAGGTGTCAGTAATGGAGAGGTGTAACACTCTCGGGGGGGGGTGCAGGTGTCAGTAATGGAGTGGTGTGACGCTCCTCGGGGGGTTCAGGTGTCAGTAATGGAGTGGTGTTACGCTCTCAGGGGGTGCAGGTGTCAGCAATGGAGTGGTGAGGACCTCTCGGGGGTGCAGGTGTCAGTAATGGAGTGGTGAGGACCTCTCGGGGGTGCAGGTGTCAGTAATGGAGTGATGTTACACTCTCGGGGGGTGCAGGTGTCAGTAATGGAGTGGTGTGACGCTCTCGGGGGGTGCAGGTGTCAGTAATGGAGTGGTGTGACGCTCTCGGGGGGTGCAGGTGTCAGTAATGGAGTGGTGTAACACTCTCGGGTGGGGGGTGCCGGTGTCAGTAATGGAGTGGTGTAACACTCTCGGGGGGGTGCAGGTGTCAGTAATGGAGTGGTGAGGACCTCTCGGGGGTGCAGGTGTGAGTAATGGAGTGGTGAGGACCTCTCGGGGTGCAGGTGTCAGTAATGGAGTGGTGTTACGCTCTCGGGGGGTGCAGGTGTCAGTAATGGAGTGGTGTTATGCTCTCGGGGGGTTCAGGTGTCAGTAATGGAGTGGTGTTACGCTCTCGGGGGGTTCAGGTGTCAGTAATGGAGTGGTGTGACGCTCTCGGGGGGTGCAGGTGTCAGTAATGGAGTGGTGTAACACTCTCGGGTGGGGGGTGCAGGTGTCAGTAATGGAGAGGTGTAACACTCTCGGGGGGTGCAGGTGTCAGTAATGGAGAGGTGTAACACTCTCGGGGGGGGGGGTGCAGGTGTCAGTAATGGAGTGGTGAGGACCTCTCGGGGGTGCAGGTGTGAGTAATGGAGTGGTGAGGACCTCTCGGGGGTGCAGGTGTCAGTAATGGAGTGGTGTTACGCTCTCGGGGGTGCAGGTGTCAGTAATGGAGTGGTGTTACGCTCTCGGGGGGTTCAGGTGTCAGTAATGGAGTGGTGTTACGCTCTCGGGGGGTTC